>JAEIFY010000042.1:0-110153 GCA_018904355.1 Drosophila sproati
ATTGTATTTGTATTTTTAGTTATGGTTTGACCTCTAGAGCAAAACTGCATTTAAATCTGAAATGTTATGTATTGGACCCCCTAAGGTATGTTGAAAATTTGTCCATAACTTTGTCAAAAGTGGCCCGATTTTGTCGAAATTTGTATTTTTAGTTATGGTTTGACCTCTAGAGCAAAACTGCATTTAAATCTGAAAATGTCATCTGCGACTACGCTAAATTTGTTGAAATGTCCATAACTTTGTCAAAAGTGGCCCGATTTTGTTGAAATTTGTATTTTTAGTTATGGTTTGATCTCTAGAGCAAAACTGCATTTAAATCTGAAAATGTCATCTGGACCCCCTAAGGTATGTTGAAAATTTGTTAACTTTGTCAAAAGTGGCCCGATTTTGTCGAAATTTGTATTTTTAGTTATGGTTTGACCTCTAGAGCAAAACTGCATTTAAATCTGAAAATGTCATCTGGACCCCCTAAGGTATGTTGAAAATTTGTCCATAACTTTGTCAAAAGTGGCCCGATTTTGTCGAAATTTGTATTTTTAGTTATGGTTTGACCTCTAGAGCAAAACTGCATTTAAATCTGAAAATGTCATCTGGACCCCTAAAGGTATGTTGAAAATTTGTCCATAACTTTGTCAAAAGTGGCCCGATTTTGTCGAAATTTGTATTTTTAGTTATGGTTTGACCTCTAGAGCAAAACTGCATTTAAATCTGAAAATGTCATCTGGACCCCCTAAGGTATGTTGAAAATTTGTCCATAACTTTGTCAAAAGTGGCCCGATTTTGTCGAAATTTGTATTTTTAGTTATGGTTTGACCTCTAGAGCAAAACTGCATTTAAATCTGAAAATGTCATCTGGACCCCCTAAGGTATGTTGAAAATTTGTCCATAACTTTGTCAAAAGTGGCCCGATTTTGTCGAAATTTGTATTTTTAGTTATGGTTTGACCTCTAGAGCAAAACTGCATTTAAATCTGAAAATGTCATATGGTGAAAATTGGTCCATAACTTTGTCAAAAGTGGCCCGATTTTGTCGAAATTTGTATTTTTAGTTATGGTTTGACCTCTAGAGCAAAACTGCATTTAAATCTGAAAATGTCATCTGGACCCCCTAAGGTATGTTGAAAATTTGTCCATAACTTTGTCAAAAGTGGCCCGATTTTGTCGAAATTTGTATTTTTAGTTATGGTTTGACCTCTAGAGCAAAACTGCATTTAAATCTGAAAATGTCATCTGGACCCCCTAAGGTATGTTGAAAATTTGTCCATAACTTTGTCAAAAGTGGCCCGATTTTGTCGAAATTTGTATTTTTAGTTATGGTTTGACCTCTAGAGCAAAACTGCATTTAAATCTGAAAATGTCATCTGGACCCCCTAAGGGTTGAAAATTTGTCCATAACTTTGTCAAAAGTGGCCCGATTTTGTCGAAATTTGTATTTTTAGTTATGGTTTGACCTCTAGAGCAAAACTGCATTTAAATCTGAAAATGTCATCTGGACCCCCCTAAGGTGGGAAAATTTGTCCATAACTTTGTCAAAAGTGGCCCGATTTTGTCGAAATTTGTATTTTTAGTTATGGTTTGACCTCTAGAGCAAAACTGCATTTAAATCTGAAAATGTCATCTGGACCCCCTAAGGTAGTTGAAAATTTGTCCATAACTTTGTCAAAAGTGGCCCGATTTTGTCGAAATTTGTATTTTTAGTTATGGTTTGACCTCTAGAGCAAAACTGCATTTAAATCTGAAAATGTCATCTGGACCCCCTAAGGTATGTTGAAAATTTGTCCATAACTTTGTCAAAAGTGGCCCGATTTTGTCGAAATTTGTATTTTTAGTTATGGTTTGACCTCTAGAGCAAAACTGCATTTAAATCTGAAAATGTCATCTGGACCCCCTGTTGAAAATTTGTCCATAACTTTGTCAAAAGTGGCCCGATTTTGTCGAAATTTGTATTTTTAGTTATGGTTTGACCTCTAGAGCAAAACTGCATTTAAATCTGAAAGATGTTGAAAATCTGGTCCATAACTTTGTCAAAAGTGGCCCGATTTTGTTGAAATTATTTTTAGTTATTTTCTAATTTAAATCTGAAAATATCTGTTCACCCCCTAAGGTATGTTGAAAATTTGTCCATAACTTTGTCAAAAGTGGCCCGATTTTGTCGAAATTTGTATTTTTAGTTATGGTTTGACCTCTAGAGCAAAACTGCATTTAAATCTGAAAATGTCATCTGGACCCCCTAAGGTATGTTGAAAATTTGTCCATAACTTTGTCAAAAGTGGCCCGATTTTGTCGAAATTTGTATTTTTAGTTATGGTTTGACCTCTAGAGCAAAACTGCATTTAAATGTCTGAAAATTTGTCCATAATAACTTTGTCAAAAGTGGCCCGATTTTGTCGAAAATTTTTAGTTATGGTTTGACCTCTAAGAGCAAAACTGCATTTAAATCTGAAAATGTCTAACGTTGAAAATTTGTCCATAACTTTGTCAAAAGTGGCCCGATTTTGTCGAAATTTGTATTTTTAGTTATGGTTTGACCTCTAGAGCAAAACTGCATTTAAATCTGAAAATGTCATCTGGACCCCCTAAGGTATGTTGAAAATTTGTCCATAACTTTGTCAAAAGTGGCCCGATTTTGTCGAAATTTGTATTTTTAGTTATGGTTTGACCTCTAGAGCAAAACTGCATTTAAATCTGAAAATGTCATCTGGACCCCCTAAGGTATGTTGAAATTTGTCCATAACTTTGTCAAAAGTGGCCCGATTTTGTCGAAATTTGTATTTTTAGTTATGGTTTGACCTCTAGAGCAAAACTGCATTTAAATCTGAAAATGTCATCTGGACCCCCTAAGAAGGTTGAAAATGTTGCCAAAAATTTGTCCAAAACTTTGTCAAAAGTGGCCCTTTTTGAACAAATTTGTATTTTTAGTTATGGTTTGACCTCTAGAGCAAAACTGCATTTAAATCTGAAAATGTCATCTGGACCCCCTAAGGTCTGTTGAAAATTTGTCCATAACTTTGTCAAAAGTGGCCCGATTTTGTCGAAATTTGTATTTTTAGTTATGGTTTGACCTCTAGAGCAAAACTGCATTTAAATCTGAAAATGTCATCTGGACCCCCTAAGGTATGTTGAAAATTTGTCCATAACTTTGTCAAAAGTGGCCCGATTTTGTCGAAATTTGTATTTTTAGTTATGGTTTGACCTCTAGAGCAAAACTGCATTTAAATCTGAAAATGTCATCTGGACCCCCTAAGGTATGTTGAAAATTTGTCCATAACTTTGTCAAAAGTGGCCCGATTTTGTCGAAATTTGTATTTTTAGTTATGGTTTGACCTCTAGAGCAAAACTGCATTTAAATCTGAAAATGTCATCTGGACCCCCTAAGGTATGTTGAAAATTTGTCCATAACTTTGTCAAAAGTGGCCCGATTTTGTCGAAATTTGTATTTTTAGTTATGGTTTGACCTCTAGAGCAAAACTGCATTTAAATCTGAAAATGTCATCTGGACCCCCTAAGGTATGTTGAAAATTTGTTTTGTTTTGTCGAAAAATTTAGATGGTTTAACTTTGTCAAAACTGCATTTAAATTTGAATGAAATCTGGTCCCTTTAGTTATGGTTTGAAAATTTGTCCATAACTTTGTCAAAAGTGGCCCGATTTTGTCGAAATTTGTATTTACATGGTTTGACCTCTAGAGCAAAACTGCATTTAAATCTGAAAATGTCATCTGGACCCCCTTAAGGTATGTTGAAAATTTGTCCATAACTTTGTCAAAAGTGGCCCGATTTTGTCGAAATTTGTATTTTTAGTTATGGTTTGACCTCTAGAGCAAAACTGCATTTAAATCTGAAAATGTCATCTGGACCCCCTAAGGTATGTTGAAAATTTGTTCTTAACTTTGTCAAAAGTGGCCCGATTTTGTCGAAATTTGTATTTTTAGTTATGGTTTGACCTCAAAAGGCTGCATTTAAATCTGAAAATGTCATCTGGACCCTTAGGAATGTTGAAAATTTGTCCATAACTTTGTCAAAAGTGGCCCGATTTTGTAAATTTGTATTTTTAGTCATGGTTGGACCTCTAGAGCAAAACTGCATTTAAATCTGAAAATGTCATTGAAGATATGTTGAAAATTTGTCCATAACTTTGTCAAAAGTGGCCCGATTTTGTCGAAATTTGTATTTTTAGTTATGGTTTGACCTCTAGAGCAAAACTGCATTTAAATCTGAAAATGTCATCTGGACCCCCTAAGGTATGTTGAAAATTTGTCCATAACTTTGTCAAAAGTGGCCCGATTTTGTCGAAATTTGTATTTTTAGTTATGGTTTGACCTCTAGAGCAAAACTGCATTTAAATCTGAAAATGTCATCTGGACCCCCTAAGGTATGTTGAAAATTTGTCCATAACTTTGTCAAAAGTGGCCCGATTTTGTCGAAATTTGTATTTTTAGTTATGGTTTGACCTCTAGAGCAAAACTGCATTTAAATCTGAAAATGTCATCTGGACCCCCTAAGGTATGTTGAAAATTTGTCCATAACTTTGTCAAAAGTGGCCCGATTTTGTCGAAATTTGTATTTTTAGTTATGGTTTGACCTCTAGAGCAAAACTGCATTTAAATCTGAAAATGTCATCTGGACCCCCTAAGGTATGTTGAAAATTTGTCCATAACTTTGTCAAAAGTGGCCCGATTTTGTCGAAATTTGTATTTTTAGTTATGGTTTGACCTCTAGAGCAAAACTGCATTTAAATCTGAAAATGTCATCTGGACCCCCTAAGGTATGTTGAAAATTTGTCCATAACTTTGTCAAAAGTGGCCCGATCTTTGTCGAAATAAATTGGTATTTTTAGTTATGGTTTGACCTCTAGAGCAAAACTGCATTTAAATCTGAAAATGTCATCTGGACCCCCTAAGGTATTGAAAATTTGTCCATAACTTTGTCAAAAGTGGCCCGATTTTGTCGAAATTTGTATTTTTAGTTATGGTTTGACCTCTAGAGCAAAACTGCATTTAAATCTGAAAATGTCATCTGGACCCCCTAAGGTATGTTGAAAATTTGTCCATAACTTTGTCAAAAGTGGCCCGATTTTGTCGAAATTTGTATTTTTAGTTATGGTTTGACCTCTAGAGCAAAACTGCATTTAAATCTGAAAATGTCATCTGGACCACCAAATGGTATGGAAAATTTGTCCATAACTTTGTCAAAAGTGGCCCGATTTTGTCGAAATTTGTATTTTTAGTTATGGTTTGACCTCTAGAGCAAAACTGCATTTAAATCTGAAAATGTCATCTGGACCCCCTAAGGTATGTTAAATTTGTCCATAACTTTGTCAAAAGTGGCCCGATTTTGTCGAAATTTGTATTTTTAGTTATGGTTTGACCTCTAGAGCAAAACTGCATTTAAATCTGAAAATGTCATCTGGACCCCCTAAGGTATGTTGAAAATTTGTCCATAACTTTGTCAAAAGTGGCCCGATTTTGTCGAAATTTGTATTTTTAGTTATGGTTTGACCTCTAGAGCAAAACTGCATTTAAATCTGAAAATGTCATCTGGACCCCCTAAGGTATGTTGAAAATTTGTCCATAACTTTGTCAAAAGTGGCCCGATTTTGTCGAAATTTGTATTTTTAGTTATGGTTTGACCTCTAGAGCAAAACTGCATTTAAATCTGAAAATGTCATCTGGACCCCCTAAGGTATGTTGAAAATTTGTCAATAACTTTGTCAAAAGTGGCCCGATTTTGTCGAAATTTGTATTGTTAGTTATGGTTTGACCTCTAGAGCAAAACTGCATTTAAATCTGAAAATGTCATCTGGACCCCCTAAGGTATGTTGAAAATTTGTCCATAACTTTGTCAAAAGTGGCCCGATTTTGTCGAAATTTGTATTTTTAGTTATGGTTTGACCTCTAGAGCAAAACTGCATTTAAATCTGAAAATGTCATCTGGACCCCCTAAGGTATGTTGAAAATTTGTCCATAACTTTGTCAAAAGTGGCCCGATTTTGTCGAAATTTGTATTTTTAGTTATGGTTTGACCTCTAGAGCAAAACTGCATTTAAATCTGAAAATGTCATCTGGACCCCCTAAGGTATGTTGAAAATTTGTCCATAACTTTGTCAAAAGTGGCCCGATTTTGTCTTGTCAAAATTTGTATTTTTAGTTATGGTTTGACCTCTAGAGCAAAACTGCATTTAAATCTGAAAATGTCATCTGGACCCCCTAAGGTGTGAAAATTTGTCCATAACTTTGTCAAAAGTGGCCCGATTTTGTCGAAATTTGTATTTTTAGTTATGGTTTGACCTCTAGAGCAAAACTGCATTTAAATCTGAAAATGTCATCTGGACCCCCTAAGGTATGTTGAAAATTTGTCCATAACTTTGTCAAAAGTGGCCCGATTTTGTCGAAATTTGTATTTTTAGTTATGGTTTGACCTCTAGAGCAAAACTGCATTTAAATCTGAAAATGTCATCTGGACCCCCTAAGGTATGTTGAAAATTTGTCCATAACTTTGTCAAAGTGGGCCGGTTTTTTTAGTGGCCCGAATTTGTATTTTTAGTTATGGTTTGACCTCTAGAGCAAAACTGCATTTAAATCTGAAAATTTTGGACCTCTAAGGATGTTGAAAATTTGTCCATAACTTTGTCAAAAGTGGCCCGATTTTGTCGAAATTTGTATTTTTAGTTATGGTTTGACCTCTAGAGCAAAACTGCATTTAAATCTGAAAATGTCATCTGGACCCCCTAAGGTATGTTGAAAATTTGTCCATAACTATTGTCAAAATTTGTCAAAAGTTTTTGTCGAAATTTTTATTTTTAGTTATGGTTTGACCTCTAGAGCAAAACTGCATTTAAATCTGAAAATGTCATCTGGACCCCTAATGTCTGAAAATTTGTCCATAACTTTGTCAAAAGTGGCCCGATTTTGTCGAAATTTGTATTTTTAGTTATGGTTTGACCTCTAAGAGCAAAACTGCATTTAAATCTGAAAATGTCATCTGGACCCCTTAAGGTATGTTGAAAATTTGTCCATAACTTTGTCAAAAGTGGCCCGATTTTTTGTTTTTTTAGTTATGGTTTGACCTCTAAAGCAAAACTGCATTTAAATCTGAAATTTTCTTCTGGACCCCTTAAGGTTTTTTAAAATTTGTCCATAACTTTGTCAAAAGTGGCCCGATTTTGTCGAAATTTGTATTTTTAGTTATGGTTTGACCTCTAGAGCAAAACTGCATTTAAATCTGAAAATGTCATCTGGACCCCCTAAGGTATGTTGAAAATTTGTCCATAACTTTGTCAAAAGTGGCCCGATTTTGTCGAAATTTGTATTTTTAGTTATGGTTTGACCTCTAGAGCAAAACTGCATTTAAATCTGAAAATGTCATCTGGACCCCCTAAGGTATGTTGAAAATTTGTCCATAACTTTGTCAAAAGTGGCCCGATTTTGTCGAAATTTGTATTTTTAGTTATGGTTTGACCTCTAGAGCAAAACTGCATTTAAATCTGAAAATGTCATCTGGACCCCCTAAGGTATGTTGAAAATTTGTCCATAACTTTGTCAAAAGTGGCCCGATTTTGTCGAAATTTGTATTTTTAGTTATGGTTTGACCTCTAGAGCAAAACTGCATTTAAATCTGAAAATGTCATCTGAACCCCCTAAGGTATGTTGAAAATTTGTCCATAACTTTGTCAAAAGTGGCCCGATTTTGTCGAAATTTGTATTTTTAGTTATGGTTTGACCTCTAGAGCAAAACTGCATTTAAATCTGAAAATGTCATCTGGACCCCCACCCCAGGGTATGTTGAAAATTTGTCCATAACTTTGTCAAAAGTGGCCCGATTTTGTCGAAATTTGTATTT
Organism: Drosophila sproati; assembly: GCA_018904355.1. Taxonomy (NCBI): domain Eukaryota; kingdom Metazoa; phylum Arthropoda; class Insecta; order Diptera; family Drosophilidae; genus Drosophila; species Drosophila sproati. Next base: position 7,837 of record JAEIFY010000042.1, read on the forward strand.
TTAGTTATGGTTTGACCTCTAGAGCAAAACTGCATTTAAATCTGAAAATGTCATCTGGACCCCCTAAGGTATGTTGAAAATTTGTCCATAACTTTGTCAAAAGTGGCCCGATTTTGTCGAAATTTGTATTTTTAGTTATGGTTTGACCTCTAGAGCAAAACTGCATTTAAATCTGAAAATGTCATCTGGACCCTTAAAGGTATGTTGAAAATTTGTCCATAACTTTGTCAAAAGTGGCCCGATTTTGTCGAAATTTGTATTTTTAGTTATGGTTTGACCTCTAGAGCAAAACTGCATTTAAATCTGAAAATGTCATCTGGACCCCCTAAGGTATGTTGAAAATTTGTATTTTGTATTTTTAGTTATGGTTTGACCTCTAAAGCAAAACTGCATTTAAATCTGAAAATTTTCTCCTGTCCATAACTTTGTCAAAAGTGGCCCGATTTTGTCGAAATTTGTATTTTTAGTTATGGTTTGACCTCTAGAGCAAAACTGCATTTAAATCTGAAAATGTCATCTGGACCCCCTAAGGTATGTTGAAAATTTGTCCATAACTTTGTCAAAAGTGGCCCGATTTTGTCGAAATTTGTATTTTTAGTTATGGTTTGACCTCTAGAGCAAAACTGCATTTAAATCTGAAAATGTCATCTGGACCCCCTAAGGTATGTTGAAAATTTGTCCATAACTTTGTCAAAAGTGGCCCGATTTTGTCGAAATTTGTATTTTTAGTTATGGTTTGACCTCTAAGAGCAAAACTGCATTTAAATCTGAAAATGTCATCTGGACCCCTTAAGGTATGTTGAAAATTTGTCCATAACTTTGTCAAAAGTGGCCCGATTTTGTCGAAATTTGTATTTTTAGTTATGGTTTGACCTCTAGAGCAAAACTGCATTTAAATCTGAAAATGTCATCTGGACCCCCTAAGGTATGTTGAAAATTTGTCCATAACTTTGTCAAAAGTGGCCCGATTTTGTCGAAATTTGTATTTTTAGTTATGGTTTGACCTCTAGAGCAAAACTGCATTTAAATCTGAAAATGTCATCTGGACCCCCTAAGGTATGTGAAAATTTGTCCATAACTTTGTCAAAAGTGGCCCGATTTTGTCGAAATTTGTATTTTTAGTTATGGTTTGACCTCTAGAGCAAAACTGCATTTAAATCTGAAAATGTCATCTGGACCCCCTAAGGTATGTTGAAAATTTCCATAACTTTGTCAAAAGTGGCCCGATTTTGTCGAAATTTGTATTTTTAGTTATGGTTTGACCTCTAGAGCAAAACTGCATTTAAATCTGAAAATGTCATCTGGACCCCCTAAGGTATGTTGAAAATTTGTCCATAACTTTGTCAAAAGTGGCCCGATTTTGTCGAAATTTGTATTTTTAGTTATGGTTTGACCTCTAGAGCAAAACTGCATTTAAATCTGAAAATGTCATCTGGACCCTTTATGTTGAAAATTTGTCCATAACTTTGTCAAAAGTGGCCCGATTTTGTCGAAATTTGTATTTTTAGTTATGGTTTGACCTCTAGAGCAAAACTGCATTTAAATCTGAAAATGTCATCTGGACCCCCTAAGGTATGTTGAAAATTTGTCCATAACTTTGTCAAAAGTGGCCCGATTTTGTCGAAATTTGTATTTTTAGTTATGGTTTGACCTCTAGAGCAAAACTGCATTTAAATCTGAAAATGTCATCTGGACCCCCTAAGGTATGTTGAAAATTTGTCCATAACTTTGTCAAAAGTGGCCCGATTTTGTCGAAATATGTATTTTTAGTTATGGTTTGACCTCTAGAGCAAAACTGCATTTAAATCTGAAAATGTTGTTCGAACCCCTAAGGATGTTGAAAATTTGTCCATAACTTTGTCAAAAGTGGCCCGATTTTGTCGAAATTTGTATTTTTAGTTATGGTTTGACCTCTAGAGCAAAACTGCATTTAAATCTGAAAATGTCATCTGGACCCCCTAAGGTATGTTGAAAATTTGTCCATAACTTTGTCAAAAGTGGCCCGATTTTGTCGAAATTTGTATTTTTAGTTATGGTTTGACCTCTAGAGCAAAACTGCATTTAAATCTGAAAATGTCATCTGGACCCCCTAAGGTATGTTGAAAATTTGTCCATAACTTTGTCAAAAGTGGCCCGATTTTGTCGAAATTTGTATTTTTAGTTATGGTTTGACCTCTAGAGCAAAACTGCATTTAAATCTGAAAATGTCATCTGGACCCCCTAAGATGTTGAAAATTTGTCCATAACTTTGTCAAAAGTGGCCCGATTTTGTCGAAATTTGTATTTTTAGTTATGGTTTGACCTCTAGAGCAAAACTGCATTTAAATCTGAAAATGTCATCTGGACCCCCTAAGGGATGTTGAAAATTTGTCCATAACTTTGTCAAAAGTGGCCCGATTTTGTCGAAATTTGTATTTTTAGTTATGGTTTGACCTCTAGAGCAAAACTGCATTTAAATCTGAAAATGTCATCTGGACCCCCTAAGGTATGTTGAAAATTTGTCCATAACTTTGTCAAAAGTGGCCCGATTTTGTCGAAATTTGTATTTTTAGTTATGGTTTGACCTCTAGAGCAAAACTGCATTTAAATCTGAAAATGTCATCTGGACCCCCTAAGGTATGTTGAAAATTTGTCCATAACTTTGTCAAAAGTGGCCCGATTTTGTCGAAATTTGTATTTTTAGTTATGGTTTGACCTCTAGAGCAAAACTGCATTTAAATCTGAAAATGTCATCTGGACCCCCTAAGGTATGTTGAAAATTTGTCCATAACTTTGTCAAAAGTGGCCCGATTTTGTCGAAATTTGTATTTTTAGTTATGGTTTGACCTCTAGAGCAAAACTGCATTTAAATCTGAAAATGTCATCTGGACCCCCTAAGGTATGTTGAAAATTTGTCATAACTTTGTCAAAAGTGGCCCGATTTTGTCGAAATTTGTATTTTTAGTTATGGTTTGACCTCTAGAGCAAAACTGCATTTAAATCTGAAAATGTCAAGGATGTTGAAAATTTGTCCATAACTTTGTCAAAAGTGGCCCGATTTTGTCGAAATTTGTATTTTTAGTTATGGTTTGACCTCTAGAGCAAAACTGCATTTAAATCTGAAAATGTCATCTGGACCCCCTAAGGTATGTTGAAAATTTGTCCATAACTTTGTCAAAAGTGGCCCGATTTTGTCGAAATTTGTATTTTTAGTTATGGTTTGACCTCTAGAGCAAAACTGCATTTAAATCTGAAAATGTCATCTGGACCCCCTAAGGTATGTTGAAAATTTGTCCATAACTTTGTCAAAAGTGGCCCGATTTTGTCGAAATTTGTATTTTTAGTTATGGTTTGACCTCTAGAGCAAAACTGCATTAATTCTGAAAATGTCATCTAAAGCTATGTTGAAAATTTGTCCATAACTTTGTCAAAAGTGGCCCGATTTTGTCGAAATTTGTATTTTTAGTTATGGTTTGACCTCTAGAGCAAAACTGCATTTAAATCTGAAAATGTCATCTGGACCCCCTAGGGTATGTTGAAAATTTGTCCATAACTTTGTCAAAAGTGGCCCGATTTTGTCGAAATTTGTATTTTTAGTTATGGTTTGACCTCTAGAGCAAAACTGCATTTAAATCTGAAAATGTCATCTGGACCCCCTTAATAATTTTGAAAATTTGTCCATAACTTTGTCAAAAGTGGCCCGATTTTGTCGAAATTTGTATTTTTAGTTATGGTTTGACCTCTAGAGCAAAACTGCATTTAAATCTGAAAATGTCATCTGGACCCCCTAAGGTATGTTGAAAATTTGTCCATAACTTTGTCAAAAGTGGCCCGATTTTGTCGAAATTTGTATTTTTAGTTATGGTTTGACCTCTAGAGCAAAACTGCATTTAAATCTGAAAATGTCATCTGGACCCCATATGTTGAAAAGTATGTTAAAATTTGGCCATAACTTTGTCAAAAGTGGCCCGATTTTGTCTGAAATTTGTATTTTTAGTTATGGTTTGTACCTTAGAGCAAAACTGCATTTAAATCTGAAAATGTCATCTGGACCCCCTAGGTATGTTGAAAATTTGTCCATAACTTTGTCAAAAGTGGCCCGATTTTGTCGAAATTTGTATTTTTAGTTATGGTTTGACCTCTAGAGCAAAACTGCATTTAAATCTGAAAATGTCATCTGGACCCCCTAAGGTATGTTGAAAATTTGTCCATAACTTTGTCAAAAGTGGCCCGATTTTGTCGAAATTTGTATTTTTAGTTATGGTTTGACCTCTAGAGCAAAACTGCATTTAAATCTGAAAGATGTCATCTGGACCCCCTAAGGTATGTTGAAAATTTGTCCATAACTTTGTCAAAAGTGGCCCGATTTTGTCGAAATTTGTATTTTTAGTTATGGTTTGACCTCTAGAGCAAAACTGCATTTAAATCTGAAAATGTCATCTGGACCCCCTAAGGTATGTTGAAAATTTGTCCATAACTTTGTCAAAAGTGGCCCGATTTTGTCGAAATTTGTATTTTTAGTTATGGTTTGACCTCTAGAGCAAAACTGCATTTAAATCTGAAAATGTCATCTGGACCCCCTAAGGTATGTTGAAAATTTGTCCATAACTTTGTCAAAAGTGGCCCGATTTTGTCGAAATTTGTATTTTTAGTTATGGTTTGACCTCTAGAGCAAAACTGCATTTAAATCTGAAAATGTCATCTGGACCCCTTAAAGGATGTTGAAAATTTGTGCCATAACTTTGTCAAAAGTGGCCCGATTTTGTCGAAATTTGTATTTTTAGTTATGGTTTGACCTCTAGAGCAAAACTGCATTTAAATCTGAAAATGTCATCTGGACCCCCTAAGGTATGTTGAAAATTTGTCCATAACTTTGTCAAAAGTGGCCCGATTTTGTCGAAATTTGTATTTTTAGTTATGGTTTGACCTCTAGAGCAAAACTGCATTTAAATCTGAAAATGTCATCTGGACCCCCTAAGGTATGTTGAAAATTTGTCCATAACTTTGTCAAAAGTGGCCCGATTTTGTTTTTATTTTTAGTTATGGTTTGACCTCTAGAGCAAAACTGCATTTAAATCTGAAAATGTCATCTGGACCCTTAAGGATGTTGAAAATTTGTCCATAACTTTGTCAAAAGTGGCCCGATTTTGTCGAAATTTGTATTTTTAGTTATGGTTTGACCTCTAGAGCAAAACTGCATTTAAATCTGAAAATGTCATCTGGACCCCCTAAGGTATGTTGAAAATTTGTCCATAACTTTGTCAAAAGTGGCCCGATTTTGTCGAAATTTGTGTTTTTAGTTATGGTTTGACCTCTAGAGCAAAACTGCATTTAAATCTGAAAATGTCATCTGGACCCCCTAAGGTATGTTGAAAATTTGTCCATAACTTTGTCAAAAGTGGCCCGATTTTGTCGAAATTTGTGTTTTTAGTTATGGTTTGACCTCTAGAGCAAAACTGCATTTAAATCTGAAAATGTCATCTGGACCCCCTAATTTGTATTTTAGTTATGTACCTAGAGCAAAACTCATTTAAATTAAAATGTCATCTGACCCTAAGTATGTTGAAAATTTGTCCATAACTTTGTCAAAAGTGGCCCGATTTTGTCGAAATTTGTGTTTTTAGTTATGGTTTGACCTCTAGAGCAAAACTGCATTTAAATCTGAAAATGTCATCTGGACCCCCAAAGGTATGTTGAAAATTTGTCCATAACTTTGTCAAAAGTGGCCCGATTTTGTCGAAATTTGTATTTTTAGTTATGGTTTGACCTCTAGAGCAAAACTGCATTTAAATCTGAAAATGTCATCTGGACCCCCTAAGGGATGTTGAAAATTTGTCCATAACTTTGTCAAAAGTGGCCCGATTTTGTCGAAATTTGTATTTTTAGTTATGGTTTGACCTCTAGAGCAAAACTGCATTTAAATCTGAAAATGTCATCTGGACCCCCTAAGGTAGATGTTGAAAATTTGTCCATAACTTTGTCAAAAGTGGCCCGATTTTGTCGAAATTTGTATTTTTAGTTATGGTTTGACCTCTAGAGCAAAACTGCATTTAAATCTGAAAATGTCATCTGGACCCCCTAAGGTATGTTGAAAATTTGTCCATAACTTTGTCAAAAGTGGCCCGATTTTGTCGAAATTTGTATTTTTAGTTATGGTTTGACCTCTAGAGCAAAACTGCATTTAAATCTGAAAATGTCATCTGGACCCCCTAAGGTATGTTGAAAATTTGTCCATAACTTTGTCAAAAGTGGCCCGATTTGGTCGAAATTTGTATTTTTAGTTATGGTTTTACCTCAGACCTCTAAAAAACTGCATTTAAATCTGAAAATGTCATCTGGAACCTATGTTGAAAATTTGTCCATAACTTTGTCAAAAGTGGCCCGATTTTGTCGAAATTTGTATTTTTAGTTATGGTTTGACCTCTAGAGCAAAACTGCATTTAAATCTGAAAATGTCATCTGGACCCCCTAAGTATGTTGAAAATTTGTCCATAACTTTGTCAAAAGTGGCCCGATTTTGTCGAAATTTGTATTTTTAGTTATGGTTTGACCTCTAGAGCAAAACTGCATTTAAATCTGAAATGTTATGTCATCTGGACCCCTAAGGTATGTTGAAAATTTGTCCATAACTTTGTCAAAAGTGGCCCGATTTTGTCGAAATTTGTATTTTTAGTTATGGTTTGACCTCTAGAGCAAAACTGCATTTAAATCTGAAAATGTCATCTGGACCCCCTAAGGTATGTTGAAAATTTGTCCATAACTTTGTCAAAAGTGGCCCGATTTTGTCGAAATTTGTATTTTTAGTTATGGTTTGACCTCTAGAGCAAAACTGCATTTAAATCTGAAAATGTCATCTGGACCCCCTAAGGTATGTTGAAAATTTGTCCATAACTTTGTCAAAAGTGGCCCGATTTTGTCGAAATTTGTATTTTTAGTTATGGTTTGACCTCTAGAGCAAAACTGCATTTAAATCTGAAAATGTCATCTGGACCCCCAAGGTATGAAATTTAAATTTGTTGCCATAACTTTGTCAAAAGTGGCCCGATTTTGTCGAAATTTGTATTTTTAGTTATGGTTTGACCTCTAGAGCAAAACTGCATTTAAATCTGAAAATGTCATCTGGTTACCCGTTAAGGTGACCTATGGTAAGAAATGTTGAAAATTTGTCCATAACTTTGTCAAAAGTGGCCCGATTTTGTCGAAATTTGTATTTTTAGTTATGGTTTGACCTCTAGAGCAAAACTGCATTTAAATCTGAAAATGTCATCTGGACCCCCTTAAGGTATGTTGAAAATTTGTCCATAACTTTGTCAAAAGTGGCCCGATTTTGTCGAAATTTGTATTTTTAGTTATGGTTTGACCTCTAGAGCAAAACTGCATTTAAATCTGAAAATGTCATCTGGACCCCCTAAAGGTATGTTGAAAATTTGTCCAACCTAACTTTGTCAAAAGTGGCCCGATTTTGTCGAAATTTGTATTTTTAGTTATGGTTTGACCTCTAGAGCAAAACTGCATTTAAATCTGAAAATGTCATCTGGACCCCCTAAGGATGTTGAAAATTTGTCCATAACTTTGTCAAAAGTGGCCCATTTGTTTTTTTAGTTATGGTTTGACCTCTAGAGCAAAACTGCATTTAAATCTGAAAATGTCATCTGGACCCTAAGTGATGTTGAAAATTTGTCCATAACTTTGTCAAAAGTGGCCCGATTTTGTCGAAATTTGTATTTTTAGTTATGGTTTGACCTCTAGAGCAAAACTGCATTTAAATCTGAAAATGTCATCTGGACCCCCTAAGGTATGTTGAAAATTTGTCCATAACTTTGTCAAAAGTGGCCCGATTTTGTCGAAATTTGTATTTTTAGTTATGGTTTGACCTCTAGAGCAAAACTGCATTTAAATCTGAAAATGTCATCTGGACCCCTTAAGGTATGTTGAAAATTTGTCCATAACTTTGTCAAAAGTGGCCCGATTTTGTCGAAATTTGTATTTTTAGTTATGGTTTGACCTCTAGAGCAAAACTGCATTTAAATCTGAAAATGTCATCTGGACCCCCTAAGGTATGTTGAAAATTTGTCCATAACTTTGTCAAAAGTGGCCCGATTTTGTCGAAATTTGTATTTTTAGTTATGGTTTGACCTCTAGAGCAAAAACTGCATTTAAATCTGAAAATGTCATCTGGACCCCTAAGGCTTAATGTTGAAAATTTGTCCATAACTTTGTCAAAAGTGGCCCGATTTTGTCGAAATTTGTATTTTTAGTTATGGTTTGACCTCTAGAGCAAAACTGCATTTAAATCTGAAAATGTCATCTGGACCCCCTAAGGTATGTTGAAAATTTGTCCATAACTTTGTCAAAAGTGGCCCGATTTTGTCGAAATTTGTATTTTTAGTTATGGTTTGACCTCTAGAGCAAAACTGCATTTAAATCTGAAAATGTCATCTGGACCCCCTAAGGTAGTGTTGAAAATTTGTCCATAACTTTGTCAAAAGTGGCCCGATTTTGTCGAAATTTGTATTTTTAGTTATGGTTTGACCTCTAGAGCAAAACTGCATTTAAATCTGAAAATGTCATCTGGACCCCCTAAGGTATGTTGAAAATTTGTCCATAACTTTGTCAAAAGTGGCCCGATTTTGTCGAAATTTGTATTTTTAGTTATGGTTTGACCTCTAGAGCAAAACTGCATTTAAATCTGAAAATGTCATCTGGACCCCCTAAGGTATGTTGAAAATTTGTCCATAACTTTGTCAAAAGTGGCCCGATTTTGTCGAAATTTGTATTTTTAGTTATGGTTTGACCTCTAGAGCAAAACTGCATTTAAATCTGAAAATGTCATCTGGACCCCCTAAGGTATGTTGAAAATTTGTCCATAACTTTGTCAAAAGTGGCCCGATTTTGTCGAAATTTGTATTTTTAGTTATGGTTTGACCTCTAGAGCAAAACTGCATTTAAATCTGAAAATGTCATCTGTACCCCCTAAGGTATGTTGAAAATTTGTCCATAACTTTGTCAAAAGTGGCCCGATTTTGTCGAAATTTGTATTTTTAGTTATGGTTTTCTAGAGCAAACTCTGCATTTAAATCTGAAAATGTCATCTGGACCCCCTAAGGAAGTTGAAAATTTGTCCATAACTTTGTCAAAAGTGGCCCGATTTTGTCGAAATTTGTATTTTTAGTTATGGTTTGACCTCTAGAGCAAAACTGCATTTAAATCTGAAAATGTCATCTGGACCCCCTAAGGTATGTTGAAAATTTGTCCATAACTTTGTCAAAAGTGGCCCGATTTTGTCGAAATTTGTATTTTTAGTTATGGTTTGACCTCTAGAGCAAAACTGCATTTAAATCTGAAAATGTCATCTGGACCCCCTAAGGTATGTTGAAAATTGTCCATACTTTTTAAAGTGGCCCTTTTTTTTTAATTTTTTTTTTTTGGTTTACCTCTAAATGCTTTAAACTGAAAATGTCAAATTGAAATTGTCCATAACTTTGTCAAAAGTGGCCCGATTTTGTCGAAATTTGTATTTTTAGTTATGGTTTGACCTCTAGAGCAAAACTGCATTTAAATCTGAAAATGTCATCTGGACCCCCTAAGAAAGTATGTTGAAAATTTGTCCATAACTTTGTCAAAAGTGGCCCGATTTTGTCGAAATTTGTATTTTTAGTTATGGTTTGACCTCTAGAGCAAAACTGCATTTAAATCTGAAAATGTCATCTGGACCCCCTAAGGTATGTTGAAAATTTGTCCATAACTTTGTCAAAAGTGGCCCGATTTTGTCATTTTTTTTTAGTTAGGTTTAACCTCTAAAAAAAAATGCATTTAAATCTGAAAATGTCATCTGGACCCCCTAAGGTATGTTGAAAATTTGTCCATAACTTTGTCAAAAGTGGCCCGATTTTGTCGAAATTTGTATTTTTAGTTATGGTTTGACCTCTAGAGCAAAACTGCATTTAAATCTGAAAATGTCATCTGGACCCCTAAAGGTATGTTGAAAATTTGTCCATAACTTTGTCAAAAGTGGCCCGATTTTGTCGAAATTTGTATTTTTAGTTATGGTTTGACCTCTAGAGCAAAACTGCATTTAAATCTGAAAATGTCATCTGGACCCCCTAAGGTATGTTGAAAATTTGTCCATAACTTTGTCAAAAGTGGCCCGATGATTTGTTGAAATTTGTATTTTTAGTTATGGTTTGACCTCTATTTTTTATTTTAAATTTTTTTTTCCCTTTTTTTTTTTTTTATTTTTTATAACTTTGTCAAAAGTGGCCCGATTTTGTCGAAATTTGATTTTTAGTTATGGTTTGACCTCTAGAGCAAAACTGCATTTAAATCTGAAAATGTCATCTGGACCCCCTAAGGTATGTTGAAAATTTGTCCATAACTTTGTCAAAAGTGGCCCGATTTTGTCGAAATTTGTATTTTTAGTTATGGTTTGACCTCTAGAGCAAAACTGCATTTAAATCTGAAAATGTCATCTGGACCCCTTAAGGTATGTTGAAAATTTGTCCATAACTTTGTCAAAAGTGGCCCGATTTTGTCGAAATTTGTATTTTTAGTTATGGTTTGACCTCTAGAGCAAAACTGCATTTAAATCTGAAAATGTCATCTGGACCCCTTAAGGTATGTTGAAAATTTGTCCATAACTTTGTCAAAAGTGGCCCGATTTTGTCGAAATTTGTATTTTTAGTTATGGTTTGACCTCTAGAGCAAAACTGCATTTAAATCTGAAAATGTCATCTGGACCCCCTAAGTATGTTGAAAATTATGGCCATAACTTTGTCAAAAGTGGCCCGATTTGTCAAAATTTGTATTTTTAGTTATGGTTTGACCTCTAGAGCAAAACTGCATTTAAATCTGAAAATGTCATCTGGACCCCCTAAGGTATAGGTTGAAAATTTGTCCATAACTTTGTCAAAAGTGGCCCGATTTTGTCGAAATTTGTATTTTTAGTTATGGTTTGACCTCTAGAGCAAAACTGCATTTAAATCTGAAAATGTCATCTGGCCCAATTATAACTTTGTCAAAAGTGGCCCGATTTTTTTTTTTTTAGTTATGGTTTGACAGAAACGCAAATTTGGCCATAATCTTTGTCAAAAGTGGCCCGATTTTGTTGAAATTTGTATTTTTAGTTATGGTTTGACCTCTAGAGCAAAACTGCATTTAAATCTGAAAATGTCATCTGGACCCCCTAAGGAGTAATATGTTGAAAATTTGTCCATAACTTTGTCAAAAGTGGCCCGATTTTGTCGAAATTTGTATTTTTAGTTATGGTTTGACCTCTAGAGCAAAACTGCATTTAAATCTGAAAATGTCATCTGGCCCCTAAGGTATGTTGAAAATTTGTCCATAACTTTGTCAAAAGTGGCCCGATTTTGTCGAAATTTGTATTTTTAGTTATGGTTTGACCTCTAGAGCAAAACTGCATTTAAATCTGAAAATGTCATCTGGACCCCCTAAGGTAGATGTTGAAAATTTGTCCATAACTTTGTCAAAAGTGGCCCGATTTTGTCGAAATTTGTATTTTTAGTTATGGTTTGACCTCTAGAGCAAAACTGCATTTAAATCTGAAAATGTCATCTGGACCCCCTAAGGTATGTTGAAAATTTGTCCATAACTTTGTCAAAAGGGCTGGCCCGATTTTGTCGAAATTTTTTTTTTTTTTTTTTTTGACCTTTAGAGCAAAACTGCATTTAAATCTGAAAATGTCATCTGGACCCTTAAAGGTATTGTTGAAAATTGAATGGCCATAACTTTGTCAAAAGTGGCCCGATTTTGTCGAAATTTGTATTTTTAGTTATGGTTTGACCCCTAGAGCAAAACTGCATTTAAATCTGAAAATGTCATCTGGACCCCCCTAAATTTTTTTGAGGGTGAAGAAAGATTTGTCCATAACTTTGTCAAAAGTGGCCCGATTTTGTCGAAATTTGTATTTTTAGTTATGGTTTGACCTCTAGAGCAAAACTGCATTTAAATCTGAAAATGTCATCTGGACCCCCTAAGGTATGTAAATTGAAAATTTGTCCATAACTTTGTCAAAAGTGGCCCGATTTTGTCGAAATTTGTATTTTTAGTTATGGTTTGACCCCTAGAGCAAAACTGCATTTAAATCTGAAAATGTCATCTGGACCCCCTAAGGTATGTTGAAAATTAATGTCCATAACTTTGTCAAAAGTGGCCCGATTTTGTCGAAATTTGTATTTTTAGTTATGGTTTGACCCCTAGAGCAAAACTGCATTTAAATCTGAAAATGTCATCTGGACCCCCTAAGGTATGAATTGAAAATTTGTCCATAACTTTGTCAAAAGTGGCCCGATTTTGTCGAAATTTGTATTTTTAGTTATGGTTTGACCTCTAGAGCAAAACTGCATTTAAATCTGAAAATGTCATCTGGACCCCCTAAGGTATGATGAATTAATTTGTCAAATGGCCATAACTTTGTCAAAAGTGGCCCGATTTTGTCGAAATTTGTATTTTTAGTTATGGTTTGACCTCTAGAGCAAAACTGCATTTAAATCTGAAAATGTCATCTGGACCCCCTTAAGGTATGATGAATTTTAGAAAAAATGTCCATAACTTTGTCAAAAGTGGCCCGATTTTGTCGAAATTTGTATTTTTAGTTATGGTTTGACCCCTAGAGCAAAACTGCATTTAAATCTGAAAATGTCATCTGGACCCCCTATAAAATTATGTTGAAAATTTGTCCATAACTTTGTCAAAAGTGGCCCGATTTTGTCGAAATTTGTATTTTTAGTTATGGTTTGACCTCTAGAGCAAAACTGCATTTAAATCTGAAAATGTCATCTGGACCCCCTAAGGTATGTGGAAAATTTGTCCATAACTTTGTCAAAAGTGGCCCGATTTTGTCGAAATTTGTATTTTTAGTTATGGTTTGACCCCTAGAGCAAAACTGCATTTAAATCTGAAAATGTCATCTGGACCCCCTAAGGTATGTTGAAAATTTGTCCATAACTTTGTCAAAAGTGGCCCGATTTTGTCGAAATTTGTATTTTTAGTTATGGTTTGACCTCTAGAGCAAAACTGCATTTAAATCTGAAAATGTCATCTGGACCCCTTTGATAATTTTTTTGAGGGTGAAGAAACGAATTTGGCCATAACTTTGTCAAAAGTGGCCCGATTTTGTCGAAATTTGTATTTTTAGTTATGGTTTGACCTCTAGAGCAAAACTGCATTTAAATCTGAAAATGTCATCTGGACCCCCTAGGAGTATGTTGAAAATTTTTAGGTGAAGAAACGCAAATGTCCATAACTTTGTCAAAAGTGGCCCGATTTTGTCGAAATTTGTATTTTTAGTTATGGTTTGACCTCTAGAGCAAAACTGCATTTAAATCTGAAAATGTCATCTGGACCCCCTAAGGTGATGTCAAAATTTTTTTGAGGGTGAGAAATTTGGCCATAACTTTGTCAAAAGTGGCCCGATTTTGTCGAAATTTGTATTTTTAGTTATGGTTTGACCTCTAGAGCAAAACTGCATTTAAATCTGAAAATGTCATCTGGACCCCCTAAGGTATGATAATTTGAAAGAAATGTCCATAACTTTGTCAAAAGTGGCCCGATTTTGTCGAAATTTGTATTTTTAGTTATGGTTTGACCTCTAGAGCAAAACTGCATTTAAATCTGAAAATGTCATCTGGACCCCCTAAGGTATGTTGAGAATTTGTCCATAACTTTGTCAAAAGTGGCCCGATTTTGTCGAAATTTGTATTTTTAGTTATGGTTTGACCTCTAGAGCAAAACTGCATTTAAATCTGAAAATGTCATCTGGACCCCCTAAGGTATGTTGAAAATTGGTCCATAACTTTGTCAAAAGTGGCCCGATTTTGTCGAAATTTGTGTTTTTAGTTATGGTTTGACCTCTAGAGCAAAACTGCATTTAAATCTGAAAATGTCATCTGGACCCCCTAAGGTATGTAATTTTGAAAATTTGTCCATAACTTTGTCAAAAGTGGCCCGATTTTGTCGAAATTTGTATTTTTAGTTATGGTTTGACCTCTAGAGCAAAACTGCATTTAAATCTGAAAATGTCATCTGGACCCCCTAAGGTATGTTGAAAATTTGTCCATAACTTTGTCAAAAGTGGCCCGATTTGAAATTATGTATTTTTAGTTATGGTTTGACCTCTAGAGCAAAACTGCATTTAAATCTGAAAATGTCATCTGGACCCCCTAAGGTATGTTGAAAATTTGTCCATAACTTTGTCAAAAGTGGCCCGATTTTGTCGAAATTTGTATTTTTAGTTATGGTTTGACCCCTAGAGCAAAACTGCATTTAAATCTGAAAATGTCATCTGGACCCCCTAAGGTATGTTGAAAATTTGTCCATAACTTTGTCAAAAGTGGCCCGATTTTGTCGAAATTTGTATTTTTAGTTATGGTTTGACCCCTAGAGCAAAACTGCATTTAAATCTGAAAATGTCATCTGGACCCCTTAACCTCTGATAAAATTTTTTTTTTGAGGGTGAAGAAAGATTTGGCCATAACTTTGTCAAAAGTGGCCCGATTTTGTCGAAATTTGTATTTTTAGTTATGGTTTGACCTCTAGAGCAAAACTGCATTTAAATCTGAAAATGTCATCTGGACCCCGATATGGATTATTTTAGGGTGAAGAAAGAATTGTCCATAACTTTGTCAAAAGTGGCCCGATTTTGTCGAAATTTGTATTTTTAGTTATGGTTTGACCTCTAGAGCAAAACTGCATTTAAATCTGAAAATGTCATCTGGACCCCTTAAGGTATGTTGAGAAATTTGTCCATAACTTTGTCAAAAGTGGCCCGATTTTGTCGAAATTTGTATTTTTAGTTATGGTTTGACCTCTAGAGCAAAACTGCATTTAAATCTGAAAATGTCATCTGGACCCCCTAAGGTATGTTGAAAATTTGTCCATAACTTTGTCAAAAGTGGCCCGATTTTGTCGAAATTTGTATTTTTAGTTATGGTTTGACCTCTAGAGCAAAACTGCATTTAAATCTGAAAATGTCATCTGGACCCCCTAAGGTATGTTGAAAATTTGTCCATAACTTTGTCAAAAGTGGCCCGATTTTGTCGAAATTTGTATTTTTAGTTATGGTTTGACCTCTAGAGCAAAACTGCATTTAAATCTGAAAATGTCATCTGGAAATCCGAAAATTTGTCCATAACTTTGTCAAAAGTGGCCCGATTTTGTTGTAATTATTTATGGTTTACTAATCAAAACTGCATTTAAATCTGAAAATGTCATCTGGACCCCCTAAAGGTATGTTGAAAATTTGTCCATAACTTTGTCAAAAGTGGCCCGATTTTGTCGAAATTTGTATTTTTAGTTATGGTTTGACCTCTAGAGCAAAACTGCATTTAAATCTGAAAATGTCATCTGGACCCCTTATATTGTTGAGTAAAATTTGGCCATAACTTTGTCAAAAGTGGCCCGATTTTGTCGAAATTTGTATTTTTAGTTATGGTTTGACCTCTAGAGCAAAACTGCATTTAAATCTGAAAATGTCATCTGGACCCCCTAAGGTATGTAATTTGAAGAAACGGAAATGTCCATAACTTTGTCAAAAGTGGCCCGATTTTGTCGAAATTTGTATTTTTAGTTATGGTTTGACCTCTAGAGCAAAACTGCATTTAAATCTGAAAATGTCATCTGGAACCCCTAAGGTTGAAATTTTAGAAAAATTGTCCATAACTTTGTCAAAAGTGGCCCGATTTTGTCGAAATTTGTATTTTTAGTTATGGTTTGACCTCTAGAGCAAAACTGCATTTAAATCTGAAAATGTCATCTGGACCCCTTAAGGTATGTTGAAAATTTTTTTTTTTTTTGTCCATAACTTTGTCAAAAGTGGCCCGATTTTGTCGAAATTTGTATTTTTAGTTATGGTTTGACCTCTAGAGCAAAACTGCATTTAAATCTGAAAATGTCATCTGGACCCCCTAAGGTATGATAATTTTGGGTGAGAAACGAAATGGCCATAACTTTGTCAAAAGTGGCCCGATTTTGTCGAAATTTGTATTTTTAGTTATGGTTTGACCCCTAGAGCAAAACTGCATTTAAATCTGAAAATGTCATCTGGACCCCTTAGGTATGTTAATTTTTGAAACAAATGTCCATAACTTTGTCAAAAGTGGCCCGATTTTGTCGAAATTTGTATTTTTAGTTATGGTTTGACCTCTAGAGCAAAACTGCATTTAAATCTGAAAATGTCATCTGGACCCCCTATAATATGTTGGAAAATTTGGCCATAACTTTGTCAAAAGTGGCCCGATTTTGTCGAAATTTGTATTTTTAGTTATGGTTTGACCTCTAGAGCAAAACTGCATTTAAATCTGAAAATGTCATCTGGACCCCCTAAGGTATGATGAAATTTAGGGAAGAAACGCAAATGTCCATAACTTTGTCAAAAGTGGCCCGATTTTGTCGAAATTTGTATTTTTAGTTATGGTTTGACCTCTAGAGCAAAACTGCATTTAAATCTGAAAATGTCATCTGGACCCCCTAAGGTATGTTGAAAATTTTTTTTTTTTGGTGCCATAAACTTTGTCAAAAGTGGCCCGATTTTGTCGAAATTTGTATTTTTAGTTATGGTTTGACCTCTAGAGCAAAACTGCATTTAAATCTGAAAATGTCATCTGGACCCCCTAAGGTATGATAATGGTGAGAAAATTTGGCCATAACTTTGTCAAAAGTGGCCCGATTTTGTCGAAATTTGTATTTTTAGTTATGGTTTGACCTCTTAGAGCAAAACTGCATTTAAATCTGAAAATGTCATCTGGACCCCCTAAGGTATGATAATTTAGGTGAGAAACATTTGGCCATAACTTTGTCAAAAGTGGCCCGATTTTGTCGAAATTTGTATTTTTAGTTATGGTTTGACCTCTAGAGAAAAACTGCATTTAAATCTGAAAATGTCATCTGGACCCTTAGAATGTTGAAAATTTGTCCATAAATTTTTTCACCGTTTTTTTGAAGTTGAAGAAACGCAAATGGTTTGACCTCTAGAGCAAAACTGCATTTAAATCTGAAAATGTCATCTGGCCCCCAAGTGATAATTTGTCCATAACTTTGTCAAAAGTGGCCCGATTTTGTCGAAATTTGTATTTTTAGTTATGGTTTGACCCCTAGAGCAAAACTGCATTTAAATCTGAAAATGTCATCTGGACCCCCTAAGGATATGTTGAAAACTATGTCCATAACTTTGTCAAAAGTGGCCCGATTTTGTCGAAATTTGTATTTTTAGTTATGGTTTGACCCCTAGAGATAAACTGCATTTAAATCTGAAAATGTCATCTGGAACCCCTAAGGTATGATAAATTTTTAGGGAAGAAACGAAATGGCCATAACTTTGTCAAAAGTGGCCCGATTTTGTCGAAATTTGTATTTTTAGTTATGGTTTGACCCCTAGAGACAAAACTGCATTTAAATCTGAAAATGTCATCTGGACCCTCAAGATATGTTGATAAATTTTTTTTTTTTTTTGAGGGTCAAATGGATTTGTCAAATTTTTTTTTTTTTTTACCTCTAGAGCAAAACTGCATTTAAATCTGAAAATGTCAATCTTGACCTGAAGAAACGCAAATTTGGCCATAACTTTGTCAAAAGTGGCCCGATTTTGTCGAAATTTGTATTTTTAGTTATGGTTTGACCTCTAGAGCAAAACTGCATTTAAATCTGAAAATGTCATCTGGACCCCCTAAGGTATGATAAATTTTTTTTTGAGGGTGAAGAAACAAATGGCCATAACTTTGTCAAAAGTGGCCCGATTTTGTCGAAATTTGTATTTTTAGTTATGGTTTGACACTCTAGAGCAAAACTGCATTTAAATCTGAAAATGTCATCTGGACCCCCTAAGGTATGATAAAATTTTTTTTTTTTAGGGTAAAAACCAAATGGCCATAACTTTGTCAAAAGTGGCCCGATTTTGTCGAAATTTGTATTTTTAGTTATGGTTTGACCCCTAGAGCAAAACTGCATTTAAATCTGAAAATGTCATCTGGACCCCCTAAGGTATGATAAATTTTTTTTTTTAGGTGAAGAAAATATGGCCATAACTTTGTCAAAAGTGGCCCGATTTTGTCGAAATTTGTATTTTTAGTTATGGTTTGACCCCTAGAGCAAAACTGCATTTAAATCTGAAAATGTCATCTGGACCCCCTAAGGTATGATAAAATTTTTTTTTTTTAGGTGAAACCAAATGGCCATAACTTTGTCAAAAGTGGCCCGATTTTGTCGAAATTTGTATTTTTAGTTATGGTTTGACCCCTAGAGCAAAACTGCATTTAAATCTGAAAATGTCATCTGGACCCCCTAAGGTATGATAAAATTTGAGGGTGAAGAAACGAAATGGCCATAACTTTGTCAAAAGTGGCCCGATTTTGTCGAAATTTGTATTTTTAGTTATGGTTTGACCCCTAGAGCAAAACTGCATTTAAATCTGAAAATGTCATCTGGACCCCCTAAAGGTATGATGAAATTTGTAAAACCAAATGGCCATAACTTTGTCAAAAGTGGCCCGATTTTGTCGAAATTTGTATTTTTAGTTATGGTTTGACCCCTAGAGCAAAACTGCATTTAAATCTGAAAATGTCATCTGGACCCCCTAAGGTATGTTAAAATTTTTTTTTTTAGGTAAAAACAAATGGCCATAACTTTGTCAAAAGTGGCCCGATTTTGTCGAAATTTGTATTTTTAGTTATGGTTTGACCCCTAGAGCAAAACTGCATTTAAATCTGAAAATGTCATCTGGACCCCCTAAGGTATGATAAAATAGGTGAAGAAACAAATGTCCATAACTTTGTCAAAAGTGGCCCGATTTTGTCGAAATTTGTATTTTTAGTTATGGTTTGACCCCTAGAGCAAAACTGCATTTAAATCTGAAAATGTCATCTGGACCCCCTAAGGTATGATAAATAGGGTGAAGAAAACGTAAATGGCCATAACTTTGTCAAAAGTGGCCCGATTTTGTCGAAATTTGTATTTTTAGTTATGGTTTGACCCCTAGAGCAAAACTGCATTTAAATCTGAAAATGTCATCTGGACCCCCTAAGGTATGATAAATTAGTGAAAAACAAATGGCCATAACTTTGTCAAAAGTGGCCCGATTTTGTCGAAATTTGTATTTTTAGTTATGGTTTGACACTCTAGAGCAAAACTGCATTTAAATCTGAAAATGTCATCTGGACCCCCTTAAGGTATGATAAAATTTGGTGAAACCAAATGGCCATAACTTTGTCAAAAGTGGCCCGATTTTGTCGAAATTTGTATTTTTAGTTATGGTTTGACCCCTAGAGCAAAACTGCATTTAAATCTGAAAATGTCATCTGGACCCCCTAAGGATGATAAAATTTTTTGAGGTGAAGAAACCAAATGGCCATAACTTTGTCAAAAGTGGCCCGATTTTGTCGAAATTTGTATTTTTAGTTATGGTTTGACCCCTAGAGCAAAACTGCATTTAAATCTGAAAATGTCATCTGGACCCCCTAAGGTATGATAAAATTTTTTTTTGAGGTGAGAAACGCAAATGGCCATAACTTTGTCAAAAGTGGCCCGATTTTGTCGAAATTTGTATTTTTAGTTATGGTTTGACCCCTAGAGCAAAACTGCATTTAAATCTGAAAATGTCATCTGGACCCCCTAAGGTATGATGAAAATAGGTGAAAAACAAATGGCCATAACTTTGTCAAAAGTGGCCCGATTTTGTCGAAATTTGTATTTTTAGTTATGGTTTGACCCCTAGAGCAAAACTGCATTTAAATCTGAAAATGTCATCTGGACCCCCTAAGGTATGATAAAATTTTTTTAGGTGAAGAAACCAAATGGCCATAACTTTGTCAAAAGTGGCCCGATTTTGTCGAAATTTGTATTTTTAGTTATGGTTTGACCCCTAGAGCAAAACTGCATTTAAATCTGAAAATGTCATCTGGACCCCCTAAGGTATGATAAATTTTTTTTTTTTTTTTTGAGGGTGAAGAAACCAAATGGCCATAACTTTGTCAAAAGTGGCCCGATTTTGTCGAAATTTGTATTTTTAGTTATGGTTTGACCCCTAGAGCAAAACTGCATTTAAATCTGAAAATGTCATCTGGACCCCCTAAAGGTATGATAAATGGTGAAGAAACCAAATGGCCATAACTTTGTCAAAAGTGGCCCGATTTTGTCGAAATTTGTATTTTTAGTTATGGTTTGACACCTAGAGCAAAACTGCATTTAAATCTGAAAATGTCATCTGGAACCCCCTAAGGTATGTTGAAATTTTTTTTTTTTTTGAGGGTGAAGAAACGCAAATGGCCATAACTTTGTCAAAAGTGGCCCGATTTTGTCGAAATTTGTATTTTTAGTTATGGTTTGACCCCTAGAGCAAAACTGCATTTAAATCTGAAAATGTCATCTGGACCCCTCTAAGGTATGATAAAATTTTTTTGAGGGTGAAGAAACGCAATTGGCCATAACTTTGTCAAAAGTGGCCCGATTTTGTCGAAATTTGTATTTTTAGTTATGGTTTGACACCTAGAGCAAAACTGCATTTAAATCTGAAAATGTCATCTGGACCCCCTAAGGTATGTTGAAAATTTTTCTTTTTTTTGAGGGTGAAGAAACGCAAATGGCCATAACTTTGTCAAAAGTGGCCCGATTTTGTCGAAATTTGTATTTTTAGTTATGGTTTGACCCCTAGAGCAAAACTGCATTTAAATCTGAAAATGTCATCTGGACCCCCTTAAGGTATGATAAATTTTTTTTTTTGAGGTAAGAAACCAAATGGCCATAACTTTGTCAAAAGTGGCCCGATTTTGTCGAAATTTGTATTTTTAGTTATGGTTTGACCCCTAGAGCAAAACTGCATTTAAATCTGAAAATGTCATCTGGACCCCCTAAGGTATGATAAAATTTTTTAGGTAAGAAACGCAAATGGCCATAACTTTGTCAAAAGTGGCCCGATTTTGTCGAAATTTGTATTTTTAGTTATGGTTTGACCCCTAGAGCAAAACTGCATTTAAATCTGAAAATGTCATCTGGACCCCCTAAGGTATGATAAATTTAGGTGAAGAAACAAATGGCCATAACTTTGTCAAAAGTGGCCCGATTTTGTCGAAATTTGTATTTTTAGTTATGGTTTGACCACTAGAGCAAAACTGCATTTAAATCTGAAAATGTCATCTGGACCCCCTAAGGTATGATAAATTTTTTTTTTTTTTTTTGAGGGTGAAGAAACGCAAATGGCCATAACTTTGTCAAAAGTGGCCCGATTTTGTCGAAATTTGTATTTTTAGTTATGGTTTGACCCCTAGAGCAAAACTGCATTTAAATCTGAAAATGTCATCTGGACCCCCTAAGGTATGATCAAATTTTTTAGGGTGAAGAAACGCAAATGGCCATAACTTTGTCAAAAGTGGCCCGATTTTGTCGAAATTTGTATTTTTAGTTATGGTTTGACCTCTAGAGCAAAACTGCATTTAAATCTGAAAATGTCATCTGGACCCCCTTAAGGTATGATAAATTTTTTTTTTTGAGGGTGAAGAAACGCAAATGGCCATAACTTTGTCAAAAGTGGCCCGATTTTGTCGAAATTTGTATTTTTAGTTATGGTTTGACCCCTAGAGCAAAACTGCATTTAAATCTGAAAATGTCATCTGGACCCCCTTAAGGATGATAAAATTTTTGAGGGTGAAGAAACGCAAATGGCCATAACTTTGTCAAAAGTGGCCCGATTTTGTCGAAATTTGTATTTTTAGTTATGGTTTGACCCCTAGAGCAAAACTGCATTTAAATCTGAAAATGTCATCTGGACCCCCTAAGGTATGATAAATTTTTTTTTTTTTGAGGGTGAGAAACGCAAATGGCCATAACTTTGTCAAAAGTGGCCCGATTTTGTTGAAATTTGTATTTTTAGTTATGGTTTGACCCCTAGAGCAAAACTGCATTTAAATCTGAAAATGTCATCTGGACCCCCTAAGGTATGATAAATTGAGGGTGAAGAAACGCAAATGGCCATAACTTTGTCAAAAGTGGCCCGATTTTGTCGAAATTTGTATTTTTAGTTATGGTTTGACCCCTAGAGCAAAACTGCATTTAAATCTGAAAATGTCATCTGGACCCCCTTAAGGTATGATGAAAATTTTTTTTTTTTGAGGGTGAAGAAACGCAAATGGCCATAACTTTGTCAAAAGTGGCCCGATTTTGTCGAAATTTGTATTTTTAGTTATGGTTTGACACCTAGAGCAAAACTGCATTTAAATCTGAAAATGTCATCTGGACCCCCTAAGGTATGATAATTTTTTTGAGGGTGAAGAAACGCAAATGGCCATAACTTTGTCAAAAGTGGCCCGATTTTGTCGAAATTTGTATTTTTAGTTATGGTTTGACACCTAGAGCAAAACTGCATTTAAATCTGAAAATGTCATCTGGACCCCCTAAGGTATGATCAATTTTTTTTTTTTTTTTGAGGGTGAAGAAACGCAAATGGCCATAACTTTGTCAAAAGTGGCCCGATTTTGTCGAAATTTGTATTTTTAGTTATGGTTTGACCCCTAGAGCAAAACTGCATTTAAATCTGAAAATGTCATCTGGACCCCTCTAAGGTATGATAAATTTTTTTTTTTGAGGGTGAAGAAACGCAAATGGCCATAACTTTGTCAAAAGTGGCCCGATTTTGTCGAAATTTGTATTTTTAGTTATGGTTTGACCCCTAGAGCAAAACTGCATTTAAATCTGAAAATGTCATCTGGAACCCCCTAAGGTATGATAAATTTTTTTTTTTTTTGAGGGTGAAGAAACGCAAATGGCCATAACTTTGTCAAAAGTGGCCCGATTTTGTCGAAATTTGTATTTTTAGTTATGGTTTGACCCCTAGAGCAAAACTGCATTTAAATCTGAAAATGTCATCTGGACCCCCTAAGGTATGATCAATTTTTTTTTTTTTTTTGAGGGTGAAGAAACGCAAATGGCCATAACTTTGTCAAAAGTGGCCCGATTTTGTCGAAATTTGTATTTTTAGTTATGGTTTGACACCTAGAGCAAAACTGCATTTAAATCTGAAAATGTCATCTGGACCCCCTAAGGTATGATAAAATTTTTTTGAGGGTGAAGAAACGCAAATGGCCATAACTTTGTCAAAAGTGGCCCGATTTTGTCGAAATTTGTATTTTTAGTTATGGTTTGACCCCTAGAGCAAAACTGCATTTAAATCTGAAAATGTCATCTGGACCCCCTAAGGTATGATAAATTTTTTTTTTTGAGGGTGAAGAAACGCAAATGGCCATAACTTTGTCAAAAGTGGCCCGATTTTGTCGAAATTTGTATTTTTAGTTATGGTTTGACCCCTAGAGCAAAACTGCATTTAAATCTGAAAATGTCATCTGGACCCCCTAAGGTATGATCAAATTTTTTTTTTTTTGAGGGTGAAGAAACGCAAATGGCCATAACTTTGTCAAAAGTGGCCCGATTTTGTCGAAATTTGTATTTTTAGTTATGGTTTGACCCCTAGAGCAAAACTGCATTTAAATCTGAAAATGTCATCTGGACCCCCTAAGGTATGATAAAATTTTTTTTTTTGAGGGTGAAGAAAGCAAATGGCCATAACTTTGTCAAAAGTGGCCCGATTTTGTCGAAATTTGTATTTTTAGTTATGGTTTGACCCCTAGAGCAAAACTGCATTTAAATCTGAAAATGTCATCTGGACCCCCTAAGGTATGATAAATTTGAGGGTGAAGAAACGCAAATGGCCATAACTTTGTCAAAAGTGGCCCGATTTTGTCGAAATTTGTATTTTTAGTTATGGTTTGACCCCTAGAGCAAAACTGCATTTAAATCTGAAAATGTCATCTGGACCCCCTAAGGTATGATAAATTTTTTTTTTTTTTGAGGGTGAAGAAACGCAAATGGCCATAACTTTGTCAAAAGTGGCCCGATTTTGTTGAAATTTGTATTTTTAGTTATGGTTTGACACCTAGAGCAAAACTGCATTTAAATCTGAAAATGTCATCTGGACCCCCTAAGGTATGATAAATTTTTTTTTTTTTGAGGGTGAAGAAACGCAAATGGCCATAACTTTGTCAAAAGTGGCCCGATTTTGTCGAAATTTGTATTTTTAGTTATGGTTTGACCCCTAGAGCAAAACTGCATTTAAATCTGAAAATGTCATCTGGACCCCCTAAGGTATGATAAATTTTTTTTTTTTTGAGGGTGAAGAAACGCAAATGGCCATAACTTTGTCAAAAGTGGCCCGATTTTGTCGAAATTTGTATTTTTAGTTATGGTTTGACACCTAGAGCAAAACTGCATTTAAATCTGAAAATGTCATCTGGACCCCCTAAGGTATGATAAATTTTTTTTTTTTTTTTTTTTTTTGAGGGTGAAGAAACGCAAATGGCCATAACTTTGTCAAAAGTGGCCCGATTTTGTCGAAATTTGTATTTTTAGTTATGGTTTGACACCTAGAGCAAAACTGCATTTAAATCTGAAAATGTCATCTGGACCCCCTAAGGTATGATAAAATTTTTTTTTTTTGAGGGTGAAGAAACGCAAATGGCCATAACTTTGTCAAAAGTGGCCCGATTTTGTCGAAATTTGTATTTTTAGTTATGGTTTGACACCTAGAGCAAAACTGCATTTAAATCTGAAAATGTCATCTGGACCCCTCTAAGGTATGATAAATTTTTTTTTTTTTGAGGGTGAAGAAACGCAAATGGCCATAACTTTGTCAAAAGTGGCCCGATTTTGTCGAAATTTGTATTTTTAGTTATGGTTTGACACCTAGAGCAAAACTGCATTTAAATCTGAAAATGTCATCTGGACCCCCTAAGGTATTTTTTTTTTTAGGTAGAAACGCAAATCCTGTCAAAAGTGGCCCGATTTGTCGAAATTTGTATTTTTAGTTATGGTTTGACAACTAGAGCAAACTGCATTTAAATCTAAAAATGTCATCTGGACCCCCTTAAGTATGATAAATTTTTTTTTTTTTGAGGGTGAAGAAACGCAAATGGCCATAACTTTGTCAAAAGTGGCCCGATTTTGTCGAAATTTGTATTTTTAGTTATGGTTTGACACCTAGAGCAAAACTGCATTTAAATCTGAAAATGTCATCTGGAACCCCCAAAAGCCATAACTTTGTCAAAAGTGTCAATTTTTTTTTTTTTTAGGGTGAAAATGAACCCCCTAAGGTATGATAAATTTTTTTTTTTTGAAGGGTGAAAACGCAAATGGCCATAACTTTGTCAAAAGTGGCCCGATTTTGTCGAAATTTGTATTTTTAGTTATGGTTTGACACCTTAGAGCAAAACTGCATTTAAATCTGAAAATGTCATCTGGACCCCCTAAGGTATGATAAAATTTTTTTTTTTTTTTTGGGTGAAGAAACGCAAATGGCCATAACTTTGTCAAAAGTGGCCCGATTTTGTCGAAATTTGTATTTTTAGTTATGGTTTGACACCCTAGAGCAAAACTGCATTTAAATCTGAAAATGTCATCTGGACCCCCTAAGGTATGATAAATTTTTTTTTTTTTGAGGGTGAAGAAACGCAAATGGCCATAACTTTGTCAAAAGTGGCCCGATTTTGTCGAAATTTGTATTTTTAGTTATGGTTTGACACCTAGAGCAAAACTGCATTTAAATCTGAAAATGTCATCCGGGCCCCCTAAAGGTATGATAAATTTTTTTTTTTGAGGGTGAAGAAACGCAAATGGCCATAACTTTGTCAAAAGTGGCCCGATTTTGTCGAAATTTGTATTTTTAGTTATGGTTTGACACCTAGAGCAAAACTGCATTTAAATCTGAAAATGTCATCTGGACCCCCTAAGGTATGATAAATTTTTTTTTTTTTGAGGGTGAAGAAATGTAAATGGCCATAACTTTGTCAAAAGTGGCCCGATTTTGTCGAAATTTGTATTTTTAGTTATGGTTTGACACCTAGAGCAAAACTGCATTTAAATCTGAAAATGTCATCTGGACCCCCTTAGGTATGATAAAATTTTTTTTTTTTAGGGTGAAGAAACGCAAATGGCCATAACTTTGTCAAAAGTGGCCCGATTTTGTCGAAATTTGTATTTTTAGTTATGGTTTGACACCTAGAGCAAAACTGCATTTAAATCTGAAAATGTCATCTGGACCCCCTAAGTATGGATAAATTTTTTTTTTTTTGAGGGTGAAGAAACGCAAATGGCCATAACTTTGTCAAAAGTGGCCCGATTTTGTCGAAATTTGTATTTTTAGTTATGGTTTGACACCTAGAGCAAAACTGCATTTAAATCTGAAAATGTCATCTGGAACCCCCTAAGGTATGATAAAATTTTTTTTTTTTTTGAGGGTGAAGAAACGCAAATGGCCATAACTTTGTCAAAAGTGGCCCGATTTTGTCGAAATTTGTATTTTTAGTTATGGTTTGACACCTAGAGCAAAACTGCATTTAAATCTGAAAATGTCATCTGGACCCCCTAAGTATGATAAATTTTTTTTTTTTTGAGGGTGAAGAAACGCAAATGGCCATAACTTTGTCAAAAGTGGCCCGATTTTGTCGAAATTTGTATTTTTAGTTATGGTTTGCCACCTAGAGCAAAACTGCATTTAAATCTGAAAATGTCATCTGGACCCCCTAAGGTATGATAAATTTTTTTTTTTTTGAGGGTGAAGAAACGCAAATGGCCATAACTTTGTCAAAAGTGGCCCGATTTTGTCGAAATTTGTATTTTTAGTTATGGTTTGACACCTAGAGCAAAACTGCATTTAAATCTGAAAATGTCATCTGGACCCCCTAAGGTATGATAAATTTTTTTTTTTTTGAGGGTGAAGAAACGCAAATGGCCATAACTTTGTCAAAAGTGGCCCGATTTTGTCGAAATTTGTATTTTTAGTTATGGTTTGACACTTAGAGCAAAACTGCATTTAAATCTGAAAATGTCATCTGGACCCCCTAAGGTATGATAAATTTTTTTTTTTTTTGAGGGTGAAGAAACGCAAATGGCCATAACTTTGTCAAAAGTGGCCCGATTTTGTCGAAATTTGTATTTTTAGTTATGGTTTGACACCTAGAGCAAAACTGCATTTAAATCTGAAAATGTCATCTGGACCCCCTAAGGTATGATAAATTTTTTTTTTTTGAGGGTGAAGAAACGCAAATGGCCATAACTTTGTCAAAAGTGGCCCGATTTTGTTTTCGAAATTTGTTTTTTTTTTTTTTTTTTTTTTTTTAAAGTTTAAACAAAACTGCATTTAAATCTGAAAATGTCCTATCTGGATCAATTTTTTTTTTTTTGAGGGTGAAGAAACTCAAATGGCCATAACTTTGTCAAAAGTGGCCCGATTTTGTCGAAATTTGTATTTTTAGTTATGGTTTGACACCTAGAGCAAAACTGCATTTAAATCTGAAAATGTCATCTGGACCCCCTAAGGTATGATAAAATTTTTTTTTTTTGAGGGTGAAGAAACGCAAATGGCCATAACTTTGTCAAAAGTGGCCCGATTTTGTCGAAATTTGTATTTTTAGTTATGGTTTGACACCTAGAGCAAAACTGCATTTAAATCTGAAAATGTCATCTGGACCCCCTAAGGTATGATAAATTTTTTTTTTTTTGAGGGTGAAGAAACGCAAATGGCCATAACTTTGTCAAAAGTGGCCCGATTTTGTCGAAATTTGTATTTTTAGTTATGGTTTGACACCTAGAGCAAAACTGCATTTAAATCTGAAAATGTCATCTGGACCCCCCTTAGGCATGATAAATTTTTTTTTTTTTGAGGGTGAAGAAACGCAAATGGCCATAACTTTGTCAAAAGTGGCCCGATTTTGTCGAAATTTGTATTTTTAGTTATGGTTTGACACCTAGAGCAAAACTGCATTTAAATCTGAAAATTTCATTTTATTTTTTCAGAGGGTGAAGAAACGCAAATGGCCATAACTTTGTCAAAAGTGGCCCGATTTTGTCGAAATTTGTATTTTTAGTTATGGTTTGACTACCTAGAGCAAAACTGCATTTAAATCTGAAAATGTCATCTGGACCCCCTAAGGTATGATAAATTTTTTTTTTTTTGAGGGTGAAGAAACGCAAATGGCCATAACTTTGTCAAAAGTGGCCCGATTTTGTCGAAATTTGTATTTTTAGTTATGGTTTGACACCTAGAGCAAAACTGCATTTAAATCTGAAAATGTCATCTGGACCCCCTTAAGGTATGATAAATTTTTTTTTTTTTGAGGGTGAAGAAACGCAAATGGCCATAACTTTGTCAAAAGTGGCCCGATTTTGTCGAAATTTGTATTTTTAGTTATGGTTTGACACCTAGAGCAAAACTGCATTTAAATCTGAAAATGTCATCTGGACCCCCTAAGGTATGATAAAATTTTTTTTTTTTTGAGGGTGAAGAAACGCAAATGGCCATAACTTTGTCAAAAGTGGCCCGATTTTGTCGGAATTTGTATTTTTAGTTATGGTTTGACACCTAGAGCAAAACTGCATTTAAATCTGAAAATGTCATCTGGAACCCCCTAAGGTATGATAAATTTTTTTTTTTTTGAGGGTGAAGAAACGCAAATGGCCATAACTTTGTCAAAAGTGGCCCGATTTTGTCGAAATTTGTATTTTTAGTTATGGTTTGACACCTAGAGCAAAACTGCATTTAAATCTGAAAATGTCATCTGGACCCCCTAAGGTATGATAAATTTTTTTTTTTTGAGGGTGAAGAAACGCAAATGGCCATAACTTTGTCAAAAGTGGCCCGATTTTGTCGAAATTTGTATTTTTAGTTATGGTTTGACACCTAGAGCAAAACTGCATTTAAATCTGAAAATGTCATCTGGACCCCCTAAGGTATGATGAAAATTTTTTTTTTTTGAGGGTGAAGAAACGCAAATGGCCATAACTTTGTCAAAAGTGGCCCGATTTTGTCGAAATTTGTATTTTTAGTTATGGTTTGACACCTAGAGCAAAACTGCATTTAAATCTGAAAATGTCATCTGGACCCCCTAAGGTATGATAAAATTTTTTTTTTTTTGAGGGTGAAGAAACGCAAATGGCCATAACTTTGTCAAAAGTGGCCCGATTTTGTCGAAATTTGTATTTTTAGTTATGGTTTGACACCTAGAGCAAAACTGCATTTAAATCTGAAAATGTCATCTGGACCCCCTAAGGTATGATAAATTTTTTTTTTTTTGAGGGTGAAGAAACGCAAATGGCCATAACTTTGTCAAAAGTGGCCCGATTTTGTCGAAATTTGTATTTTTAGTTATGGTTTGACACCTAGAGCAAAACTGCATTTAAATCTGAAAATGTCATCTGGACCCCCTAAGGTATGATAAAATTT
Organism: Drosophila sproati; assembly: GCA_018904355.1. NCBI lineage: Eukaryota > Metazoa > Arthropoda > Insecta > Diptera > Drosophilidae > Drosophila > Drosophila sproati. Next base: position 37,082 of record JAEIFY010000042.1, read on the forward strand.
TTTTTTTTTTGAGGGTGAAGAAACGCAAATGGCCATAACTTTGTCAAAAGTGGCCCGATTTTGTCGAAATTTGTATTTTTAGTTATGGTTTGACACCTAGAGCAAAACTGCATTTAAATCTGAAAATGTCATCTGGACCCCCTAAGGTATGATAAAATTTTTTTTTTTTTGAGGGTGAAGAAACGCAAATGGCCATAACTTTGTCAAAAGTGGCCCGATTTTGTCGAAATTTGTATTTTTAGTTATGGTTTGACACCTAGAGCAAAACTGCATTTAAATCTGAAAATGTCATCTGGACCCCCTAAGGTATGATAAATTTTTTTTTTTTTGAGGGTGAAGAAACGCAAATGGCCATAACTTTGTCAAAAGTGGCCCGATTTTGTCGAAATTTGTATTTTTAGTTATGGTTTGACACCTAGAGCAAAACTGCATTTAAATCTGAAAATGTCATCTGGACCCCCTAAGGTATGATAAATTTTTTTTTTTTGAGGGTGAAGAAACGCAAATGGCCATAACTTTGTCAAAAGTGGCCCGATTTTGTCGAAATTTGTATTTTTAGTTATGGTTTGACACCTAGAGCAAAACTGCATTTAAATCTGAAAATGTCATCTGGACCCCCTAAGGTATGATAAATTTTTTTTTTTTGAGGGTGAAGAAACGCAAATGGCCATAACTTTGTCAAAAGTGGCCCGATTTTGTCGAAATTTGTATTTTTAGTTATGGTTTGACACCTAGAGCAAAACTGCATTTAAATCTGAAATTTTGGCAAGGATGATCAATTTTTTTTTTTTTGAGGGTGAAGAAACGCAAATGGCCATAACTTTGTCAAAAGTGGCCCGATTTTTTTTTTTTTTGAGGTTTGAAGAAACGCAAATGAGCCATACCTTTGTCAAAGGTGGCATGCCGATTTTGTCAAATGATTTGTATTTTTAGTTATGGTTTGACACCTAGAGCAAAACTGCATTTAAATCTGAAAATGTCATCTGGACCCCCTAAGGTATGATAAATTTTTTTTTTTTTTGAGGGTGAAGAAACGCAAATGGCCATAACTTTGTCAAAAGTGGCCCGATTTTGTCGAAATTTGTATTTTTAGTTATGGTTTGACACCTAGAGCAAAACTGCATTTAAATCTGAAAATGTCATCTGGACCCCCTAAGGTATGATAAATTTTTTTTTTTTTTGAGGGTGAAGAAACGCAAATGGCCATAACTTTGTCAAAAGTGGCCCGATTTTGTCGAAATTTGTATTTTTAGTTATGGTTTGACACCTAGAGCAAAACTGCATTTAAATCTGAAAATGTCATCTGGACCCCCTAAGGTATGATACAATTTTTTTTTTTTGAGGGTGAAGAAACGCAAATGGCCATAACTTTGTCAAAAGTGGCCCGATTTTGTCGAAATTTGTATTTTTAGTTATGGTTTGACACCTAGAGCAAAACTGCATTTAAATCTGAAAATGTCATCTGGACCCCCTAAGGTATGATAAATTTTTTTTTTTTTTGAGGGTGAAGAAACGCAAATGGCCATAACTTTGTCAAAAGTGGCCCGATTTTGTCGAAATTTGTATTTTTAGTTATGGTTTGACACCTAGAGCAAAACTGCATTTAAATCTGAAAATGTCATCTGGACCCCCTAAGGTATGATAAATTTTTTTTTTTTTGAGGGTGAAGAAACGCAAATGGCCATAACTTTGTCAAAAGTGGCCCGATTTTGTCGAAATTTGTATTTTTAGTTATGGTTTGACACCTAGAGCAAAACTGCATTTAAATCTGAAAATGTCATCTGGACCCCCTAAGGTATGATAAATTTTTTTTTTTTTGAGGGTGAAGAAACGCAAATGGCCATAACTTTGTCAAAAGTGGCCCGATTTTGTCGAAATTTGTATTTTTAGTTATGGTTTGACACCTAGAGCAAAACTGCATTTAAATCTGAAAATGTCATCTGGACCCCCTAAGGTATGATCAATTTTTTTTTTTTTTTGAGGGTGAAGAAACGCAAATGGCCATAACTTTGTCAAAAGTGGCCCGATTTTGTCGAAATTTGTATTTTTAGTTATGGTTTGACACCTAGAGCAAAACTGCATTTAAATCTGAAAATGTCATCTGGACCCCCTAAGGTATGATAAATTTTTTTTTTTTTTGAGGGTGAAGAAACGCAAATGGCCATAACTTTGTCAAAAGTGGCCCGATTTTGTCGAAATTTGTATTTTTAGTTATGGTTTGACACCTAGAGCAAAACTGCATTTAAATCTGAAAATGTCATCTGGACCCCCTAAGGTATGATCAATTTTTTTTTTTTTGAGGGTGAAGAAACGCAAATGGCCATAACTTTGTCAAAAGTGGCCCGATTTTGTCGAAATTTGTATTTTTAGTTATGGTTTGACACCTAGAGCAAAACTGCATTTAAATCTGAAAATGTCATCTGGACCCCCTAAGGTATGATAAATTTTTTTTTTTTTTGAGGGTGAAGAAACGCAAATGGCCATAACTTTGTCAAAAGTGGCCCGATTTTGTCGAAATTTGTATTTTTAGTTATGGTTTGACACCTAGAGCAAAACTGCATTTAAATCTGAAAATGTCATCTGGACCCCCTAAGGTATGATCAATTTTTTTTTTTTTTTGAGGGTGAAGAAACGCAAATGGCCATAACTTTGTCAAAAGTGGCCCGATTTTGTCGAAATTTGTATTTTTAGTTATGGTTTGACACCTAGAGCAAAACTGCATTTAAATCTGAAAATGTCATCTGGACCCCCTAAGGTATGATCAATTTTTTTTTTTTTGAGGGTGAAGAAACGCAAATGGCCATAACTTTGTCAAAAGTGGCCCGATTTTGTCGAAATTTGTATTTTTAGTTATGGTTTGACACCTAGAGCAAAACTGCATTTAAATCTGAAAATGTCATCTGGACCCCCTAAGGTATGATCAATTTTTTTTTTTTTTTGAGGGTGAAGAAACGCAAATGGCCATAACTTTGTCAAAAGTGGCCCGATTTTGTCGAAATTTGTATTTTTAGTTATGGTTTGACACCTAGAGCAAAACTGCATTTAAATCTGAAAATGTCATCTGGACCCCCTAAGGTATGATCAATTTTTTTTTTTTTTTGAGGGTGAAGAAACGCAAATGGCCATAACTTTGTCAAAAGTGGCCCGATTTTGTCGAAATTTGTATTTTTAGTTATGGTTTGACACCTAGAGCAAAACTGCATTTAAATCTGAAAATGTCATCTGGACCCCCTAAGGTATGATCAATTTTTTTTTTTTTGAGGGTGAAGAAACGCAAATGGCCATAACTTTGTCAAAAGTGGCCCGATTTTGTCGAAATTTGTATTTTTAGTTATGGTTTGACACCTAGAGTAAAACTGCATTTAAATCTGAAAATGTCATCTGGACCCCCTAAGGTATGATCAATTTTTTTTTTTTTTTGAGGGTGAAGAAACGCAAATGGCCATAACTTTGTCAAAAGTGGCCCGATTTTGTCGAAATTTGTATTTTTAGTTATGGTTTGACACCTAGAGCAAAACTGCATTTAAATCTGAAAATGTCATCTGGACCCCCTAAGGTATGATCAATTTTTTTTTTTTTTTGAGGGTGAAGAAACGCAAATGGCCATAACTTTGTCAAAAGTGGCCCGATTTTGTCGAAATTTGTATTTTTAGTTATGGTTTGACACCTAGAGCAAAACTGCATTTAAATCTGAAAATGTCATCTGGACCCCCTAAGGTATGATCAATTTTTTTTTTTTTTTGAGGGTGAAGAAACGCAAATGGCCATAACTTTGTCAAAAGTGGCCCGATTTTGTCGAAATTTGTATTTTTAGTTATGGTTTGACACCTAGAGCAAAACTGCATTTAAATCTGAAAATGTCATCTGGACCCCCTAAGGTATGATCAATTTTTTTTTTTTTTTGAGGGTGAAGAAACGCAAATGGCCATAACTTTGTCAAAAGTGGCCCGATTTTGTCGAAATTTGTATTTTTAGTTATGGTTTGACACCTAGAGCAAAACTGCATTTAAATCTGAAAATGTCATCTGGACCCCCTAAGGTATGATCAATTTTTTTTTTTTTGAGGGTGAAGAAACGCAAATGGCCATAACTTTGTCAAAAGTGGCCCGATTTTGTCGAAATTTGTATTTTTAGTTATGGTTTGACACCTAGAGCAAAACTGCATTTAAATCTGAAAATGTCATCTGGACCCCCAAAGGTATGATCAATTTTTTTTTTTTTTGAGGGTGAAGAAACGCAAATGGCCATAACTTTGTCAAAAGTGGCCTGATATATTATTTTCATAGGTTACTATGTTTAGAGTAACGCGGAAATAAATTTAGCGTAGCTGACGACGATTTATTTCAGTCGTCAGTTGCCTCCAATGTTCCGAAGTGAACACAACTGAAAAAAAAATATAATTACATGTAATTTATTTCGTTAAGTCAATTAAAAAACTAAAAACGAACAAATGAAAATTACTACTAATATTTTTTACACTGTTTACAAGTAGTATTTATAAATATGGTTGTGTGTGTGTTATATATAATAAAACCCAAAAACAATGTGTGTCCTGATCTCAGCTGAATTGCTTTGTTTTTGATTTCCTTTTCATCTTCGTTTGCTTTTTTTAGTTTTATTATTTTCTTTTCTTTTGCGTTTCCATTGAGTGCGTTCGTGCGTTCGCTTGCGAGCGAGTTCGGTTGCTTGCTCAAGCGTTCACTCTGCTACCTCGCTGCTCACGCAATTACTCTGCTCACTCGCTGTTCATGCATTTGCTCTCCCATTCCGTTCGTGATGTGATGTATTTAAAACTGACGCTTGCCAATGATTTTTGAATAATATTCATAATAATAATAAAAGCTCACGCGCGCAAACGCAATAAAAATCATATTTTATATACGCTATGTTGTCCCATAGCTAGTGAGTAGAGCCGCATCCACCGGTTCCAAGCAACTTGGGCACGTTAAGCTGCGCATTAGCCAATCGTCGATGCAGTTCACATGATAAATGTGCATGCAGGGCAAATAGCGAACGGCTTCATCGTGGCTAAATTCCACCATACAAATGACGCATTCGCGTGCTGCTTTCTTTGAGCTGCTGTCATACGTGCCAATTGGCAAATGTTGAACTAATCCAATGCGCTTTGCTATTTTTATCTGGTCCTCTTCGGACATGTGAGTGGCGGCGGCGGCAGCGTTGCCAGATGTATTGCCATTGACCGTTTGATGGAACAGCTGTGGCCTCGGCTCCTGCTACAAAATACACATATACAACTCAATAATTACCAAAGCTAGTACTGCTCACCTGATAAATTGGCATTGGTCCATTGTCCTGTGCAGTAATGATGCTATCGCTGCCTTGCAAAAGTGAAATGTCATCCGGACTAGTCATTTTCAAGCAATTACCCATGTTACATGCGCTGACTGCGGGTGAAGACAATAAAATTGTAATATTTATTTTAAATTCAAATATATTTATCAAATATACATATCTAGCGCTAAATTGTCCCTAAAACGAGCTTAGTGACAAATAATGCTAATCGAGCACTTGTAGTAATTATGCACACACTGCAATATGTGTACACATTTTCACTTTAATACATTTTAATTATACATATTTTATATGAATTATATTTATTCACACACATGCACAGAAGCATATGCAAGAGCAGCCAACTTTAACTTCGTAAATGTAACTTCCTTTGTTTAGCAGCTACAACAATAACAACGAAAAACGTAAATAACATATATTTACAATGTACATATAAATACATATATATATAGTTTGTATTTACATAGAAATGAATTAAAAGTTGTTCATTTCATTATGATTTAATTAGATCATAAATATGGCATTTATTAACATACCTGTTGGTTTTTGTAATTGTATTTAACAATTGACCTCTTACTTTGATTTACTTTTTTTTATTTAATGCCAATAAAGATTGTAAAACATCGATTGCAACAGCGATAAAAACTGTGCATATTTGCTGCGCTAATAACTATCGTTGTGCACGATAGTTTGGTATGTGGATTGCTCCATTAGAGATGGTAATATGTGAGTTGGTGAAGAATCAGCAAATTGCTTGTATTATATATTATTCTTTATATAAATATATATTTTTTTAGTCTTAGAGTATAAATAGATAGAAACGATTGCCTTTACATAATAAAAAACAACATACAATTATTCACATACAGTGCGTAAATGAACGACGACTTGCTCGTCCGCACACGAACAAATCAACGACTGAACCAGTATGCATGGCTAAAGATAGTGTTACCAGTTGCTATACGCATTAAAATACCAAACGCCAAAAAATTAATACAAAACAACACACGAAAACAAATAGTTGAGTTGGCAAACAAAAACTAACAAAAAAAAATTAAACATGGCCGAGGAGACTATAATACTAATATTGCTTGTAATTGTGATGCTGGTTGGCTCATATTTAGCTGGCAGTATTCCGCTTGTCATGAAACTGAGCGAGGTAAGCAGAAAAGCCCATATATAACATATATATATGCCTTAAAAATATTTTTGCAGGAGAAACTAAAATGTGTGACCGTATTGGGTGCAGGTCTGCTGGTGGGCACAGCGCTAACTGTTATTATACCCGAGGGCATACGATCTCTGTATATGGATAGCAGGCGACAGCAGTTGCCACAAGCAGCGGATGCAAGCACAAAAGTCATTTTGGTGGCGTCACCGCAAATGGACTATTCGAGAACAATTGGGTTGTCGCTGGTATTGGGCTTTGTTTTCATGATGCTTGTCGATCAGGTGTCGCAACGCCAAACAACAGGTAGCGAAAACGATGAAAATATTACGGCAACACTGGGTCTGGTCGTGCACGCGGCAGGTGGGCACACGGAATTTGTTCTCGTTTCTCTGCTTTGATTTTCGTTTGTTTTGTTGCAATTTTCAGCCGATGGAGTTGCTTTGGGCGCTGCTGCCACCACCAGTCACCAGGATGTGGAAATTATTGTTTTTCTTGCCATAATGTTGCACAAGGCTCCGGCCGCATTTGGTTTGGTCAGCTTTCTTCTGCACGAGAAAGTGGAGAGACAACAGATACGCCGACATTTGGGCGTATTTTCGCTGTCGGCGCCACTGCTGACGCTGCTCACATATTTTTGCATTGGGCAGGAGCAGAAGGAAACGTTGAATTCGGTGAACGCCACTGGGATTGCCATGCTTTTTTCGGCGGGCACTTTTTTGTATGTGGCAACGGTGCATGTGTTGCCCGAGTTAACGCAGGCTCATCAGCACAGTGGAAGGCATCACAAGAATGGCACTGGTTCCGGTTCCAGCACGTATGAGTATCACGCGCTGGAGGAATCACGCAGTGAAGCGGGGATTGACTCTTCTGGGAGTGTTCACAGCAGCAGCAAACCAGGGCTGCTCTACGGTGAACTCATCATTATGATCTGTGGTGCTTTGCTGCCCCTGGTCATCACCTTTGGGCATCATCATTAAACAAATGAAACATCAGCTATCTAGCATTTCATTCGTAAATTTGTAATTGTATATATTAAGAATTATAATGTATGGCTTAAGCGCAATATGCACATTTAGTTGAAAAATGCAAGCAGTTTTAAATTGCGACATGCGATATCAATTAGCCGCAATTAAACCATTGCAAATCGATTCGCCCTGGCTTCAAACAAATATGTTTGCTTAACATGTCAGCCAACCCTGATGATAAATCGTGACGCACAATAATGACTTCCTCTTAAATCAAGCTCTACCGCAACCGTGAGTAAACTGAACCTCGAAGCTATTCGGCAGCCGACTCAAACGTCAACTGTATGGAAATGTGTATGTCTTGTTTGGATTATCCTGACTAATCATATATTTTTGCCTTACGATCGGATATTTATTCAAGACCAACGTTTATACTTGTGCAATCACACAAATTTGAATGTGTTTATAATATTTGCAGACTTAAAGCCTCTACATATTTTTGTGTTCTTATTTTCCACTTCCAAGTGGAAATACTAAAAATAATGAAACTGCAAATCAAATGCATTTTATATATTTATTTTTATTTATTATGTATTTATTATGTTTGTCATAATAATATTAATGACTTGAGTATAGGCGACTTGGCTTTTACGCAATTGGTTGTTCTTTGTTTTGTTTTTCATTCTCGTCAGTGTGTGTTTGTATGTATGTATTTTTATAATTATTTCAATTTGGAGTATTTTTTAGGCCACTCGAATTATGTTTTCTCCCTTAACACATGTGTGTATGTGTGTGTAATATCTTAATAACAATAATTAAAGTCCTTGTGGCTGATTAAAGTGTTCTTCCAAAGCACTCACACACACGCGAAAAATACAATTTATTATGCAATCTGCAAATGTGCCGTCACTAACAGCACAACGTCATCAACATCAACTAAGGGAGCTTTAAGAGAGAGCGAGCTCCCTTTCTTGCATACTTGTATGCCCTATATGCACATGTCTGTTTATGTGCGCATAAGTTCACAGTAGATGTATGCATGTATGTGTGAGAGTAGATGGATGCGAGGGTTGTTTGAATGTTTTGTATAAATTGGTTTTAATTTTTTGTTGTTTTTTGGGGTTTTTAGGTTTGGTTTGGTTCTTAAACGGCCGTTTCGGTGTGACTGTGAGATGAGAGACGCTCAACATCGATTTCGGGTATGTGCAGCTCATCGGGTATATTATCGGCATAGTCGATCGATGACGTCTCCGATAAACGTTTGCTCAGCGATGTCTGCTTGCGCAACACTTCCGCCAACGACGTGTTTGTGTGCTCACCGTAACGGGCATCGAGGCCTTGACGAAACGCATTCACAACTCGTATCTATTACGTCACACGTTACGTTACGCGTTTGTGGTAGAGAAATGAAAAAAAGAAAAGAACAACACCGAGAACAGTGACAAGATAAAGACAGATAACAATATATATATGTATATATGGTGTTACAGATATTTATTCTTATCAGACAGCGAGAGTCAGAGACGGAGAGAAAGAGGCAGCCGAGAGTTAACAACAAAGAAATACAAGATGCACGCACATACACATGTAAACAAACACAAAAACGAAATTATAATTTAAAAAAAAAAACCGAAAACAAACAAACACAAGCAAAATTAGTACAATGTGTGTGAGTAGAAAACATGCGAAAAATGGCGGACGGACAAGGGGAGAATTGACAAATATTATATCGTACGTATATTTGTATTCAGTGTACTTCTTTACATATGCAAAAAAAAGCTCATGCAAAAACTCGAATTGGAAATTGGCGTGCATAACAAAAGCGAGAAAACCAACAAGCAAGAGCGTCATCAAATTATGCACGCTTCGATTTTTCACAGGTTGTACGACATGCAAGAATGACATGCAACTATGACATTGAGGTTGGACGCTCAAGTATGGCACTCAAGTTGAACAGTCAAGTTTGACACTCAGCAGCGGTTTAGCTGTTAGGCTCATCAAAGCATAATTTTGCACATGTATCAAACACATTATTATTAAGTCATCAAAACTGAACAACGGCGTGCAAAGCGTTTCACGATTCTTTATGCCAACCATTCTTATATATATATACATATACATAAATATATGTATGTAGTATTTATCTGCATTCAACTTAATCTAAATCTAATTTCAAAAGCATTTTTGGCTTTCTTTTCGAAAAAATTTCTGGGACCATCAATAACCGAAAACAACACAAACGATATTGATAGATATATCGAAAGGCAATTATATTTACAAAATAAATTATAATTAATTAATTTAGCAAACTAAATATTTGCATATGCATTAACAAATTTATATGTAAAACAATAAAAATACACAAAAATGTGAAACTATTTTATAAATCAAAATATTTTTTTATATTCAAACTAATATTCAAACAGTTTACTTGTGTAGACTATATAAACTGTAAGATATATGTCTGTATGTCTCACATCGTAATTATATAGATATGAATTATTTCGCTTTTGGGAACAGAGTATGCTCATAGTCGATATTGACCGACTGCAGAGCGACCTTATTTTGTTAGACATTGTATATTTAATAATACTTGATTATTTAATTGTAAAGCAGGTTGTTAAAATATCAGGTACATATATAGGGTTAAAGAGATCAAATAAGTTTAAATGGGTCGAATAGGTAGATAGGTAAAATAAGGAAAGAAGTCTTACAGCTTGATCAGTGTTGCTCTTGCTATATGGAACCGGAATCAGGCGTTCTTGCAACTCGCCGCCTATTACCTTTAAAAAGCGAAAAGAGGGAAAGAAAGCAAAAAAAATGGAATATATGTGTTAAATAAAGAAAAAAAATAAGTGGGTAAGAAGAGAAATACAGGTTGAGAGTTAAGTTAATTTTAAGTGTTGATTTTTTGTTGTGATTAAAAATAGTTTAAAAATTTTACAAGTAGAGAGAATTATCGATATATCGATATACTTACTTGCATACGTACATACAAAATGTATGCATATGCATGCGAGTATTTTTCAAGTATTTTAAATAGTCGTATGTATGTATGCATATATTTACAAACATATGTATGTATGTACACGTAACTGTTGATAGATAAATAGGTGTTTCTTTTAGGCAAGGGTGAATGGGGCGTAGTGGGCGGGTGGGGGGGGGGGGTGTTCTGAGGTGGATGCATGTAAGTGTATGTGTGTGTGGTGTAGGAAATAAAACAGGGATCAACAAAAAATAAATAAATAAAATAAAAAAAATGCCGATTTGAAAATATGTACATACATTAATGTAAATGTTGATGTATGAAGTCTTCAGTAGTATATATAAACAGGTATACACAATATTCAAAAGTCGCATTTTAAATACATACATAATTATAAATTAATATATGTCTGTGCAAATTGAAAGTCATCTGATAGGCCAATACTTTGAAATATGTGTATATAACTGTTTATGTGTGTGCGTATTCAATTTTCGTTGGCGATAGTTTTGCATGATGGTTAGCACACTTAATACATGTCGGACAAGATCGTAACACTTTACGACTAACAGCAGCAACCTAGGAAATACGAACTCGTTTGGCAAATTTTCGGTTTTGCAATTGCAATTTTGCTAATTGGCAATGCAATATTATTTTTGATAATTGTTTTTAACTCATCAAGCCTTAGTTCTACCATATTTAAAACTGAAGCGTGTGTGTGTTATGTGTTAATCAGATCTTAAGCAAAATAATTGTGTTGATAAGGTCAAAATGCGACACATGTATTCTGAGCAAACGCAAAATGTGTTCAAATCAAATATGAAAAAAATTTGGTTAAGGCCCAATTTAAGTTTCACAACATATCAATAAAAATTGTGCTTACAAAGTCTATTAATAATATATGTATACATATATATATATATATGTATACAAATATATATATGTATATATATATGCAAAGATATGTATATATATTAAAAAATATATATAGACATATACAAATGAACACTAATATATATGGGATAAACATTTTGCTTGCATGAAATGAAATTAATGTCAATTGTTTTCAATCAATAATATATATTAATATATGTATATGTGTAAATTAATGTGGACCTCAATTTTTGTAAATATTATCTAATGAAATTGTAATGCAACTGTAACCTTTTTTTTCTATTATTTTTAATGTTTTTTCATTATGCTTTTTTTTGTACTTGCCATCGCTGCTCGCATGATTCACAGGCACCCTGAATAACTGCGAAACTGTAATTTTTCTCTTCCACTAGCTCATTCACAGCACGCAAACACACAAACACACGCACGCATGGACACGCAGGCCAGCCAGGCAAATAAAGATGCAAAAATGTTGTTGTTTTTGATTGTTGTTGGTATTTTGTTCATTAAGTTAGTAATACGTGTAACACAATAATATAATAGTAATATTATTAATGAGGTTTATACAAAAACGAAAAGTCATAATCATTAAATGTAAAAAAAACATGCGTTTAAATATACATATATATAACAAAAATTGTTGCTAAGCGTTAAACGTTAATCGTTCGATTAATTATCTTAAAGTACATAATTAATTATCGGTCAACGGTAGAAATAAGAAAATTATAAAACACTACATGCTGACTAAACGCAACTACATATGATGCTTGTATATGTATATGAATGGGGTCTTTGTGTGTATAACTCAAGTCGATAGATTTGGGGTGTGTGTGAGTTACGTTTCTCCATACAGGCACAAGCATTCCCAGTTTTCATGTTTTGTTTTCTTCTTTAAATTCGTGTTTCCTTCTGTCCATTTTTGTGCTGTTCGCTCAGCTGCTGCAAATTGTGGACGACGTCAGCAGCAGCCGGTGAATATGAATGTGAAGCGGATGAGTTTGCGTATGTTGATGTAGTTGGACAGCCATTTTTTAAATTGCGTTGTTGCTGTGACTGCGACTGCTGCTGCGGATCTTCGTCAATGTAAGATATGTCCGCAGGCAGCGGAGACAGGATTGCGCTTGGTAAATGCTGCTGCTTTTGCTGCTGCTGCGACGTTGGCTTCTGCGTAGACTGCGACTGCTGCGGGTGCTGCTGTTTGCTGGCGTTGCTGCTGTAATTTGGGCTCAACCGATTTATGTTGTAGAGCGGATGACCGACAGCAGCATTACTAGCTGCCGTCCGTGGCGTACGCAAGCTGTGCAAACTGTGCATCGAGCGGCGTTCGCTAAGATCTTCCAAGTTCGAGCGGAAAGCTCGAATCACCCGCAACTGAAATCCAAACGAAATTAGACAACAAACGAACATAACGGGGGGATCGGGGAAAGGTGTGATAAACAAATAAACAAACATGTAGCAGTATAAGTCATAATTATAATTATATAGCACACAATATATATTTATAACAATAAACGCTATTTACAAAACATGTCCAAAAATGCATAGCGCAATTGAATGTGTGTGCGTGAGCACTTTCGGGAGTACTTGAAGAGAGTATTTTTTGGTAGGCTTAGTACAAAGTATCTGACGATTCTGAGTAGTGAGTACATTTGCAACTTTGTTAATACACACATGCTCACACAAACACAGCGTATGCATGTTTGTATATGTCGTAATTTAACAAAATCAAATGAAATTTTTTTTTTAGATTAAGCCACTAATAATAGTAAACATATAATAAAAAATACAAATACATATCGGAGGGGGGGGTGGGTAACACTGGAAAGGGAGGGATCATAAGTGTTTTTATTTTGTCCATTTCCCTATTTGAACAAAATCGCTTTTTTAATTAACATGCAATTTTTGGCAGGGGCTGGGGACATTTTTTCTTTCGTACACTTTGTAATACTATTTTTTTTAATTGACTGCTGCTGAAACTGTTGTTGGTATTGTAAAAATTAAATAAAAACACTGGAAATTTGTTAAGATTTCATGAAAAACCGGAGAAAATAGCAGAGAAAAGCAGAAGAAGCAGAAGATACAGTATTGCCACCATTGAATATATATGTATGTAACGCGCATACATCCACAGGTTTTGTTATTGGAGATGTGAGGAGAGGTTCAAAATGCAACTCTAATTGCTGTGCGTGCACGAATTGACATGCATGATGTACAACATATATATACAACAAAAATATATCCAACAGGTGGCCTTGCACAGTTATCCCATTTAGAACAGGCAATTTTACTAACTACAGCACTGTATATATACATATGTACATTTTAAAAACACATTTGTTTAGATACGTATTTGTGTTAGTGGCAAGCGGCAAATATGACAGTTGTAGTTGTTGTAGTAGTTCGACTGTTTGACACATACACACACATATATATACTACAGCTTCTACAATATATATATATGCAAAATCCAACAGTAACGCAAGTAAAAATATATTTGGATGTGAAAATAAAATAAAACACTTAAATACATACAGACATAAGTGTCTCATCAGCAAAACGAAGCTTACACACACACTCGCACACGTACCCTCTAATCACTATTGATCAACGTATACGTTTCAAATAAGGCGGCTGTAAAGATGGCTTTCGCACCCAGCACATTCCGGGCGATGTCATGTTTGAGTCGAGCAGATTCGTCGATCGAAAATGTTAAGAGAGCTTTACTATGTTATGTATATAGGCGTTTTACGTAACATGCAAGCGTACAATTGACACTAACAAACAGTATGTTGACAGCTGCTAATGACAGTTACCGAGAAGCTGATGAATTATTTATTTATGTGATGGCAAATAACTATTGCTTATTGCAGTGAAATAATCTGGTAATTTGTTGATCGAAAAATTTTAAAGTGAATTTATATACATACGAATACGAATTTGTATGTAGAGCACTCAACATGTTGAGTTGGGCAAAAGCAGCTCTTTCGGTTAAGTTTTGCAGCTGCGAGCTTTGTCCTTGATTACGCTATTCCTTTCATACTCAGCAGGATCATGAGAAGCCTAATGTACAAATACACACACATACATACATAACTTGGAATATGTGTAAAAAAAACTTATTTTAATATTTACTTGGACGTGCTGATTTTGTTTATCTACCTTGAAAGGATTGTGTTGTTGTTTTTTCTTTAGGAATTCATAATTTTTCATATTACATACGTTTCTCAATACTCGTTAGAAGTGTTGCTGATAGTAGAGTAGTAGTAGTAGTAGTGGTAGTAGTAGTAGTAGTAGTAGTGGTATAGTAGTAGTCGTTTTAAAGTAGTAGTTGACAGAGTAGATAATAGTGGTAGAAAGAAGACCTTGTACTGTTGTTGTTGAGGCTGTTGTTGTTGTAGTTGTTATCGACTGCTAAAATTGCTGTTTTGATTTGATGCTGTTTTTGTTGTTTTTTGCCGTTGTCGAATTGTTGTTAGCAGTTATCAATTATGGAAATTTATTTATCGCCGTCGCATTACCCTACTAAAATTAGCATGGCTTGTGTCTATTGTTGTTCTTGTTGTTGCTAATGATAAACATGCCAAATTGCGATTTGCTTTGGTGCTCTCCGCCATTTTGCGTAGTTGCCATTTTCAATGTTTTGCTTATATGGGTGTGTGTGTGTAAGTTAGTGAATTTGTGTGTATGTATGTAAGTCTGTATGTATGTATGTGTGCGTATATGTAAGTGTATGTATATGTATGTGTTTGTATATGTATATGTGAAAACTTCTACTAAAAATCTAAAACGCCTATTGTTCAACACACACGTGGATTTATTTTTATGAACAATTAAAATTCTTTTTTGCTTGGTTTATTATTAGCTGTATTTATTTGCAAATGTTTAAGTAGCTTTAATTTGTTCTTATACATATTAAATAACTCTTTGGTTTTTCCTTTTAAACTCCGCCGCTACAAATTTGACATATATAAATATATGCATATACATATGTATATATATAAACATATATGTATATATATATATATGTATATATATAAATATATGAATATATATATATATATATATATATATAGCGGTTTAAATCCTAACTACAAAAGACTTTTATATGACTCTAATTACAACATATGTATATTCAAAAATTAGAATAATACTAAATACATACGTAATTATATATGCACATATGTGTACACACATATATACATACATATACACATACATATGCCATTTTCTATTTATTTCACCAACAATTTAAATTTTTTTTCGCTACGCACACACATATACATATGCATGGAATGCTTGCCTGCGTCTTTTGTATGTATGTATTTTTGTTTTTATTAATTTCTTTTAGATTAACCAATCTCATTTCAGTTTGTGTATTGATGAGTGACTGTCCGTGTGTGTGTGTCTGAATAAGTGTGTGTGTGAGTTGTATGCGTATATTAATAATGAACATCATTACGTGAAATATATATGTACATAGATATGTACTTCTGTGTTGCTAATTATTGCAAATATGTCAAATTACACTTCAGTCTCTCGTATTGGTTCCGCCGGCTTAAAAATTACAAAAATTAACAAATATCTGATAATTACTTTCGCATAATTAAATCAAATTTGAAAGCTAATTTATGAGTTATATACTTATTTATTTCAAATGTCACCAAATCCCAAAAAAATAAAACAAATAAAAAATAGTTACATCATAATCATAAAATCAAATCAAATCGAATATATATATGTATATATATATATATATATATATATATATATATATATATATATATATATATATATATATATATATATAAGGTATGCGCATGTGCACATGTATTTAGTTATATATATATTAACTATTTATTTATATTGAAAAAAGATTTCTTTGACATCGACGTCATCGATTAAAAGAATCATTATAACCGAATCGATACCACAGCAAATCGGAAGCTCAAAATGAGCACAGTGTATATGGTATGGTTGAATGCATGATAGATATACGCACATGTCACCTCTCCCTCAATCACATATATATTTGTAAGCATGTATGAATATGAAAAACACAAGTAAAAGAAATGAAACAAAACAAATCCTGAATTGAAAATTGCAACAACAACTTTAGGTAGATAGAAGTTTCCAAAAAAATAAATCCAATCATTTTACAACAGGCATTCAATAAAGTGAAAAGCGTCCTTAAAAAATACCCACAGAAAATTTATTTAGAAAACAGCTAAAAAAAAAGGTGTTGCTCAATTCTCTCATGTATTTTTTTTTTTTGCTCAAATCAAACTGAGTTAAATAGCAAAATTTAATAAAATAAAAGCTGTTCACAGACATTCACACACACTCACATACATTTACTATTTTTTATACGAAAATTGAACTCTATGTTGGTGCCATATTTAATTTGTATGCACGCTTATTATAAATAATTATATATATATATATATGTGTGTGTGTGTGTAAAACATAGAGAACAGTTACAAATACAGGCAAAGCAACTACAGAGAACATACATACATACAAGATCAAGAGTAAAAACGAAAGAGTGAATTACATGAGATATATATATCTATACACACACACACCTTCGTACATACTTACTTCCATGTATATATATGTATTTAAATATATATACACAGATGCCACAAGTAATATTTAAATTTGAAATGTAATTTTTAAATGCCTTATTTTTAGAATGGGATTATTCAAAACTTTGTTCGATCGCGTAATTGATATAGTATTGATATATATAAACAATAATAAGCGTGGGGATGAATACAAAAACAATACAAAATGCAAATAATTACAATTGTCTTTTTAAACAGATGGTGGCCTTGGTAGTGGTGGGTTTGAGAGCGTGGCTGTTGGGATGTGGTGGGTTTCTTGGGGAGATTTGGTTTTGTAAATTGAAAGACATAACAGGTCCACTGTCTATATTTGTTGCGGTTTGCCAATAAATTTAAATGTATATACGCTTTTCTTACCGGTACTGAAATCTGTAGGTGTTGAGATTTTACGCGAATTACATATTTAAATATATATAATATATTGTTTTTTTTTTTGGCATTTTTTATTTTTGAATTTGGTATATATTTTTTTGGCGATTTTTACGTAAAAATTCAGTCAGTCATTCAATCAATCGTTTAGGAATTGGTTTTTAGCATTTGTTTTTTAAAAAGGAGGGCGAAAAATATGAAATGAGTATTATAAACTTTATAATATATTTTTCTATAAGTTGATGTTGCAGCATGTGTGAACTGAGTCTGTAAACTGGCTCAACGTTATTTTTTTTTTTTGCTAAACGAACATACTCTTATAATATTTTATTTTATTAAAATATTTAAAGCATTTGCTCAACTGTTGTGTGAACTGAGCCTTAAACTCAACTTGTGCAAACAGTGTGCGGCAAATTGTTTTTTTTTCCGCTGATACTGACTAACTAATTACCTATTTAAATGCATAGAACAGTTGCCTTAGATTGGCTTACGATCGGATATATATTCTAGAATATATTACACTAATACATATTATGAGCAAACTCAAGCTCAAAAATTCAGTAGACAGAACATCAAACGCAACATTTTGACGATCAGCCGCTATCGCTTTATTTTGAGACATCTGCTCGATTGAGAAAACAATCGATTGTTGCTGAGAGTGAAAATGCTCAAAATTACGATAGATATTAAAGAGTATGTTTAGCTTCGATAAGCCGAAGCGCAATCGATTAAATCCAAACTAATTAGGACAAGGGCGTCCTTTTTTCATAGCACGTATTTCTTTATGAGTTATATGGAGGAGGGAGTGTTGTATATATAGCAAACTACATTTCGTTTGAAAATACATAAAAAATATATTTGTGGTTTACGATTTACATGCGATTTTGGCACAAAAGGACACAAAAATAAACATAAAATTTCAATTAGAATTAAAAAAAAAGTACTGAAAAAATACTGTGAATAGAATTTATGAAGCCCAAAGAAGAGGAACTAAATTCGATAAATGTAACTGATCTATAGAGTACAGGTATTGCTGGGTAGGGGTAGGGAGAAACATAGAACAACCGAAATATCATCGGTGTCTAGTGCAAAAGGGTGGAAAGTGAGAGGGCGAGAGAGCTGTGACCTTGAGGGAAGATGACGATGACGCCGAACACCTGCTGAGTCAACTCTACAGAAGAAATACGAAAATCGATTAAAAATAATTCATATATTTTCAAAATAGTTGTGTGCAAATGCTATATCAGCAGTAACGATATTTTTGACTTTGTACAGACGGTCAAATATATATAGTGTATATATATATTCAATAGTTGAAGAAATTGGTCGATAACAAATCGAATATAGTCATAATATTTTTGGAATTTAATTTGAGGGTCTCCTGCGAGTGTTTGAGAGAGTAGATAGAGAATAGAAAGAGAGAGAGAGAGATGATGGAAATTTCACAGAGAGATTAATAAACTGTTTTAAGTAAAGCCTGATATTACCAAATGTGCAAAAAATGCAAAACGTCGAAAGAATAAACAAATACAATCTAGTTTTTAATATTATTATAGGTAAAGCATTTAGAATATGATTTTTTTGTGTAATTTTTCTAGACACGAAGAAGAATTGTACGTTCGATAAACTAGAAGCGAGAGAGAAAGAGACAAAATCCAAAACTAAATTGAAAGAGGAAAAGAGACAGCAACGGATACAGAGAGAGCGAGAGCGAAAGAATATTAGAGCCAGAGGAGAGAATATGGAAGTATATGTGTTTTTGATACTACTAAAAGTAAACCTTTATTTGTTCACAACTGTTTGACTGCAAGCAGTTCATAACAAAAAAAAAAACTACGAGGAATGCTTTTCTTTCTTTTTATTTTTGCAGTCCAAAAACACTGAATGTTTTTTATTGTCACAGTGTATAACTGCCAAAAAATATATTTTCTGTGGTGGTTTACAACAATCATTATACACATACACCTGCGGTCAGAATAATAGCACCACTCATGGCATTAGTAAAATATAGCATTCGTTATGTAATTATCTTGATTTTTGTTTTCTAATACCCTATAAATTAATTATTTTCTATATATATACATATATATATATATATATATTTTATGCAACTAAAATTCAATATGTAGCTAAAAAATAATACAAATCGCCTATACATATATATATATTTCATAATTATTATTTCTATAATTATTATTTATGAATATTTGATTATTATTTAATTTCACATTTACGAAAATTCTGCTTTTATTTATTTTTGTTCATTAATTTTCTTTTCAGAAAAATAAAATTTTTCTAATTTAATTCAATTTAAAAACACTGAAAAATATTTGGTTGTTTTCTTTCTCAATTTTTTATTTGGAGCGTCTTCTCCACCCCTAAAAATGGATTCATATTTTTTATGAAAGGGTGCTATTATTTTGTTTGTAACTGTAAAACAGAAACGCTTTCGCTATACATTCTTTATAGATTGGGTATACACGACTTTAGTAAACACAGTTGCGATTTGAAATGAGCTCAATACACCTAGTTTAGATATTTCAAAATATACGCTTTAATTAAGTACTCAAATGAATTGCCTGTTTTGATTTAATTATTTAATTCTAGGGAAAAAGAGGGCTCAGCAGAATCGATAAAAATATATAGACTTGTCACAGCTTTGAGCCATTTCATATATTTTTTAATGGAGAATATCTATCGAAGTATCGACGATATATTGATAACGACATAACATGGAACACGGCATGTATACAAAAAAAAACTCAAAGCAAACGCAATCAAATTGATAAAAAAAATAAACCGGAAAATTACAAAAAAAAACAATTCAAATTAAAAAAAATGCAATGACTAAAGCCCCAAAACGCAACTTAATAGTTATATGTATTTTTAAAATCAAATATTAATTTGTGTGTGACATTTTTTAAATATTTTCTTGGTGCATGCGAACGGGGCAGAAACACCTCAGAGTTACGAGCATTCAATTCTTAACTACATAGTGACTTAGTAGGGCACTTTTAGACCGCCTTAGAGCTAATTTTACTTACGCTTCTCAGTCCTACATATATTATTTATGATTTACAGATTCATATTTATAGAGTGGAAATACTATCTGAATATATACTTTTTAATAATTTGTATAATTTAGTATGATCACTTTATTTAACGACTTTCACTGTTTTTATGTTTTTTATTAAATTGATTAGAAATTAATTCTTTCGGGACTATCTTACTAAATACATTGAATATATATTTTATATATATAGACGTAAGATATTTAGAAAATATATTGAATTCATAAATTTATAAAATGCTGCAATTGCTTAAGTGGCAATTGAAAGTATTAATGCACTTCTACCCTTAAAATATTTGGAATTGACTATAAAAAAATAAAGCGAAGGCACTTGAGGGTTAATCTCGCTAATACTCGTTGCATACATAAGAACGGCTAGTCAAATATAAATTATTAGTCTACTGGAATTATTTTTAATTAATTTTTGTTGAGGTTCTGCATAAACTGAGACCGTTTCAGATGAGTAAGGGTTAATAATCGTTAGTTATGTGCAAGCGAGTAAACAATTGATGTATTCCCTGGCTCCGTTCGCATGCCACCAAACGACGTATGTATATATATCATAATAATTTTTTTATGATTGTAAAAATGTTATTCGAAAAATATTCGATGAAAAATTCGAACGGATCGAGACATGAATCGATAAGATAGATACAAATAGCAGAATATGCACGATTTGTTGTGGATATAAATAAAATGTTCAGTTAGAACAATAACAGAAATAGAAAATTACAACAAAGAAATTAATAATTCGAAGAAAAAAGAAAGTCAACTATTGTTCTATACAGATATAGATATATATATGTTTTTTTTCTGTTGTTTTTGTACTGTATTTGGTAGTTAAAAAGAAAAGAATGGCACTCGTTTTGGGCTAAATAGTTTGCAAAAAAAATTTTAAAGGGAAGGGTATCAAAAGACTTACTTGGGTTTGCAGACGAGTCAAGCCACGAATCCATAGAATTTGACCAGCTCTAGGCTTCTTGTCCGAATCGATCGAATCGAATCGTTCTTCGCCTAAATTCATCGCATCTGTATATTCCTCGGGATGTCCGCGACCCCACCTAAAATCATAATAATAATAATAATAGAATAATGGAAGAAAAGTGTATGCAAAAAAATTTTCGTAATTATTTAAATATACTTATGGCGAATGTGGATAAAGTGTGAGTGAATGAATAATAGTAAAATAAAATAGTAGTGATTATTTATAATTTAATCCAACGTATTTAATAATTTATACTATATTATTTATATTTTAACACCTCGTTTATTTATATCTAGTGTATATTATGATATTTTTAGTATTTTAAATCATAGTATTTAATATTTTCTTATGTTCAGTGCAGTCTGATCAAGAATTTAGAAATTTTATTTAATTTTTTAAATTCGCCATCAAACTGATAAGAGGCTACAAACTTTTTTGATTGGATAATTTGTACAGCCTTTAAAATGTATACGATCGGCAAATATACAGCTAAAGTTCCGTTATATAATTTTGTATGCTCCTCCAATAGAGTGAGAGCTGCCCGCTTGGGTGCGAGCCGCACCGAAACATGCTTCAAGAATATGTGTTGGAGTGCGACAAATGAAGAAGTTCGAACGAGCCGCCTTCGCTCGTAATAATTACCAATCGAGCTGAGAGACGAGGCAAATGCGGTTGACTGTGTGAAGTATGCTGGTTTCAGCAAATGTTTACTTGTATTTGTATTTTTGCTACAGGCGGTTTAAATATGTATAGTAAAATTTACTTGTTGGCAGTTTAAACTAGCTCTGCAAAGAATAATTAATCTACGGCTTGCCTAAATAGACTTACTTGTTAATTATATATCTTATAATATAATAAATAAATAAAACATATTATGCGATTTTAGCGCTAGCTGCAGACTGATAAAAATAAATAAAAATCAATTTAAAGCATATCGTAAAATTTTAATCACACGCAAATTAATTTAAGCACATAAAAACAAATACCTACAACTTTGATAATACTTGTATTTTTTTAAATTTAATTTATAAAACCGAAAATATTTAATGATTAGAATAAGTAGTCATAATACATATTTAAATATAGTAATTAATAACACACTCATTTAAAAATAAGAACAAATTTTAAACAGCAAGCAACAACTAACTAAATATTTAATTAGCAATATTTATTTATTATTTTTTATAATTATCTGCAATTTTGGTTGTTCGCGTCTGTTGTGCGTGTGTTGTGTGTGCGTATTTAAATGCAAGCCGAGAGAATTTCAAGCGTTAGTCGTCGTCGCTATAGGAGGCAGGAGGGACGAACAGGCATAGGGGAATGAATTGTCACTTTTTTTCACTTATATCACTAAGCAATGGGACTGGACTGTGTTATGTGTTAATTTGTGTGAGTTGAGTTGGAGTGTCACAAGACCTGTTTACAGTCATCGAAAAAATCAATAAGAATTTGTTGTATAAATACAAAAGACAAAACTGAAATCCAAACCGTTAATTCGCTTTTAATTGGTTAACAGTAATTAAACATTTGGTATTAACACACAGTTAATCAATTGTTCACTCAATGTTAATCCACAGTTAGCAGTGTGATAGCTTTAAGATAATAAATTTGGCATATTAAATAAAAAATGTTTAATTAATATTGAATAGTAAAGAAATTATACAAGTGGTCGCGAAAAAAATGGAACGCTGCGGCGAGCAAACAAATTGACAATCGTACTAAAAACAGTGCTTTGAGCGATGTAATATTATTAGTATTATGAGAAGAATTTATTAAAACACATACGGGTATATATGATAGAAATACTCACGATAGGATTTTGGGCAGCTTTCTAGTGGGCACCGAGGTGATCAACTGGCCCCAGACAAGAGTACCAATGCCGAAAAAGACGCACCATAGCCACTGGTCCAGCGAAAGGGCCTTGGTTGAAAAAGCCATTTTGCCATACTGAATAATAAGAACCTGAAAAATTCAGATTAATAAATAGTTAGTTAAACAGAAACGAATTTAATTAAACTCAAAGCGACCTGTGAAATCATTGTGAATATCCAGATGGTGTAGAAAATGGGATTGGTGAAAAGACCCTCGACAACGTTACGCTGTCCGTGAATTTTTCTCGCGTTGATCTCATTAAAAAGAGTCATCATAACAAACGTGTTGAAGATGATCGTGAAATGTTGTGTGGGTCCAGCATTCAAATCTTGTCCACGACCGGACTCAATATCTAGTATTAAGTCACCTAAAAGAGGAACGAATTATTATATATATATATGTGTATATATATATTTATATATATTATATATTATTATAAGTAAAACGCACCCACAAAGAGCAGTCCAAAGATAATGACCAACTGGTACAGGGCCTGTCCCAATATGTTCTTCATCATTGTGCGCGATATTAACGGTTTTGTGCGTCCATATGGCTTTCGGAGAAGTAGATCCGGTGTGGGCACTTCCGTTGCCAGGGCGAGAGAGGCCAGTGTGTCCATAATCAGATTCACCCATAACATTTGCACGGCCTGCAATCGATTGAAAGGAATTGGTAAATTTACTCATTAATTAATATTGTATTCTGTTATTTATATACTTGTTATTATTAATATATTGTAATTAGGTGTATCATTATTACACACATATTTTTATTATTTAATTAATATTGTCAATCCAATAAAACAATTCAAAAAACTCCCCATATTAAACAAAGAAAAATATCTAATTACTATTAACTAACGTCTGTGTTTAACGACTAAATAATAATATTTTGAAAAATGAATATATAATATTTTATTTTATACATAGTATAAAATGTAAATAATATAAAGTATATATATAATAATAATAAATCCTCTCAGCAAAAATAATGAATTGAATCTTGTGGAACACTGGGCAAGAAAAATATAATTAAATTAATGCAGGTCGAGTACCATTGAAAAATATATATACAACACAATTGGCAATATTTACTGCACGAACATTAATATAAAAAATGTGTTAAATAGAAGATCGACGAAATCGCAATATATATTTTCCATAAGATAATAACAAAAAAAAAAAGAAAGTAAAACAAAATCAAAATGAAATCAATACGCATTTTTAAATAGTTAAAATAACATTTAATCACAAATGTAATCAATATTTAATTTATATATATTTATTAATATAATTGATAAAGGACGTACCTTGAGTGGAGAATCCTGAACGGCACAGGCACCAATAAATGCAACAATGACGGCAACCACATTCACCGTTAGCTGAAACTGGAGAAACTTCGCAATCGAATCGTAAACATTTCGTCCCCACATCACCGCCTTCACAATGCTGCTGAAGTTGTCATCGGTGAGGATGATGTCGGAGGCTTCCTTGGCCACATCGGTACCAGCAATGCCCATGGCGAAACCAACGTCGGCCTTCTTGAGAGCGGGTCCATCGTTGGTGCCATCACCCGTCACAGCGACCACCTCCCGATTATCCGTCACTGTGCTATCGATCATGCCTAAAATACAAAACAAAGTATATTAATATATAAATAATAAATGGATTTAATTAAGTTCAAGTTCAACCTTTGACTAAGGTATACTTGTCGGTGGGTGAGGAGCGGGCAAGTACTCGCAATTTGGGCCAGACCTTGTCAAGCAGATGCTGCTGGATCTTTAAAAAATATATAGAAAAATTGGAAAACAATTAAGATAAGTAATATAAATGTAATACAATATAAATATATGTAAAGTAAGTTGCAAGAAGTTAAAATGGATTTATGTTATTTAAATATATCAAATTAAATTTAGAAAAGCAAGTCAGAATATGTTATATATATATATATAATATGATGGACGCAGATAAACATATGATTTATAATATAAAAACATATATATATATATGTATATATACATAATATACATATACATATGGATTAATTGATAACTTACATCACCATTGCTGTCGCGAATGCGCTGATTGAATTCTTTGCCCTCCAAAATGAGGAAATCATCATTTGGCCGCAGAATGCCGCATTTCCCAGCAATGGAACGGGCCGTATTAATATTGTCACCGGTGACCATACGGACTGTGATGCCCGCCCTTTGGCACTTGCGAATGGCGTCGGGCACCTCCGGTCGGACGGGATCTTCAATGCCTACCACACACAGACAAGTCAGGTTTGTCATAATATTCTCCTCATCATCCCAATTGGGTTCGCCATCGATGTGCACCTCGTTGATGGCCGCCTTTCCGGGCACAAAGTCGCGGTAGGCAACGGAAATGGTGCGCAGACCGTCGCAGGCCATCGGCTCGATCACCTCGCGGATGAGGCGCTCCTGCATTTCCCGGGTGAACTTCTCCAGCGTACCTTCGTGCCCATAGATAAACGAACATCTGAAATAATATCGTAAGTGATAATTTACATTTCACATATTATATATTCACTTCTTCATTATGATCTCGGAGGCTCCTTTTGTGTAGAGACGATATCCACCATTTGGTCGGGGGACCACAGTTCCCATGCTTTTACGCACCGAGTTGAAGGTGTAGACACGTGTAAAACGATCCTCGGGTATTTCATCGCGTATGGATTGATATTTAACGCCCAAAGCCTGTACAAAACCGAGCAATGCGCACTCAGTTTTATTGCCCACCTGAATGAGTAAGTCTCCCGCATTTTGACCAGGCTGTAAGGTGTGGCAATATTCACATCAATTAATATATACACAATACCAATTTACGGCGGGGTCTGGGGCGAAGCTTACAGCAATATACATATATCTTTGTATAAGTACTTACCATTATATTGGAAGTATACGCAGAATTGACCGATATGCCCATTGTAATCAGGTTGCCAACATGCTGCGGAATATCGTTCAACGTTGGCAACACCTTGCAGAGTTTCTCACAGATATAGGATTGGACGACAGTCATTCGATTTGTCGTCAGAGTGCCTGTTTTATCAGAGCAAATAGCCGTTGCATTTCCCATCGTTTCACACGCATCCAAATGACGCACCAAATTATTATCTTTCATCATTTTCTACAACAAAAAATATACGTATAATAAACAAATATACATATATCGATTAACGCACCTTCACAGAGTAGGCCAGCGAGAGGGTGACAGCGAGTGGCAAACCCTCCGGCACAGCAACAACTAGTACTGTTACACCAATAATTAAATGCTTGACGAGATTATTGGCATAGGTATTCTTCCATGGTTTTTCATCGATAACGAAAGTCTTCACACAGAACTGTATTATCAATATGATGACCGTGAGCACGGCTATCGTTGAGCCCGCATAGCCAATTTGTATCGCCAATTTGGTTAACTTCGCTTGCAGCACAGACTTCTCCTTTTTGTGGCCCGTTTCGGCGGCACTTGTCGTCGACGATTGCTGAACATGATTCCCATCCGATTCCGATTTGATGACATCGCCTCCGCCTCGAGGAACTGCTGGTGCATTGGCTGTTACGGCTTTCATTGGTGTGCGTCCATCAGTGTCACCTATATATATATTTATATTTATATTTTTATTTATATTTATATAATTTATTAATAATAACTCTTTTTAAAGGATTTGTATACCCCTGCAGACGATATTTTGGTGTCTATATGTTTTAATTTGTATTTATAGAACTATATACAAATTTCTTTCTTTTTTCTTGTTTATAAGTTTTCTTTTTTATGTTCATCTATGTTCGATAAGAATTGCGATATACGATAAGAATTTCATTACTACAACTGTTCCAATGACGAAATTAAAATTATTGAAATAATTGAATATTGAAATCGATAAGGGTTTGGAACCAATTTAAACCGAATTGACGATTGTTTTTAATGGCATAATCACTGAAGGAATATACATATCTAATACCCATAAAAAAAACTGTTTAAAGCTCTGGTCTGCAAGGGCATTTTATATCTTTAGTTTTTTTTTTGTTGATTTACTTTTTACATATGTTTCATTATGTATTTTTCAGTGTATTTATTGTAAAAACTAACTGTAAATCTGTATTAGTGGTATTATTATTTATACTATTTTAAGTGAATTCACCTGTCAGGCTCTTGCTCTTTTGCTTGCTCGCCTTTTTAGCTTCTGAATTATTGATAATTTTTGTAATCGGAGTTTCAATCAAGGTTCGATCCATTTACGTCATTTTTTTTCGTTTTTTTTTCAATTGAATTTTTAATTTGTTTTTTGTGTTTTTGGTGGTGGTGGTGATTTGGTTGGTTGATTGATTGGTTGGTTGTTTTTTTATTGGTAGATGAAGGAGTTTTCAAAGATTCAATTCACGTCATGCAATATTGGAATATGAAAAAATAAAAAATAAACCATAAACGATATATATATATATATATAATTCAGGAATATCGATAAATTGGAGTTCATATTCTCACTGTATGTGTGTTGTGTAAGTTTTTGATGTTAACCAGGGCAATTAATTACTTAAAATAATTAAAATATAACATTTTCTAGCCTATTTTTTTATATACAACATTTAACTGTTTTTTTTTGTGTAAGTAAGTTGGATTATTGCTTAGTGTATTTGGAATATATATAAATACATATAAACATAAATTTAAATACGCACCCTTCTTCATCTTTTTGATTTCGGCCTCCTGTTCGTCGACGGCGGCGCCGAGCAGCGTGAAAATAATTCCGGCCTGCGAATTGACGCCGACGGCGGTGACAACCATCTTGCCACTCCCCTCCATCACGTGGGTCCCAGAGAGAACCATCGGATCCGAGTCGGCACCCTTCTTCACATGATCCGATTCACCGGTCAACGATGATTCGTCCACCTAAACAAATACACGACACAATGAACATTAATCAAATAAATATAAGTAATTAAAAATAAATAATATATAAAATAAGTTGAGAAGTATATAAATACCTTTAAATCATTGCTTTGGATAAGGCATCCGTCTGCGGGCAAAAGATCGCCGTACTTGATTTGAGCAATATCGCCGACAAGAATATCGCCAACCGATATCTGGCAGACTTCGCCGCCCCGAATCACGGAGAACTTGTGCTCGCCTTCGATGCGATTCTGCAGGCCCCGAAACTGTCGTTCCTTCGAGTAATCATTGAAAGCGGTCACAATCACCACCACAATCACCGAAATGAGAATGGCGAGACCCTCTATCCAACCATGATGTTCATCCTCCTCCTGAAGTAAGGCTGAAAATCAAAGAATATATTATTTATACAAAATGCATATAACTAAATAGATAATAAATATTTTAAATTAATATATATACAAGATAATAGGAAATAAATTGAATATAAAAAATAAAAGAAATATTTTCGAACGTCTTTTTTTAACTTTTGCTCATATATATTACTTGCATTTAAAAAAAATAAAAAAATATATATATACATATATATATATATTTTTGATATACAAATAAAGATTACCATCATAATATAATATATATATCATAGTAGAGTATGGACTTACGAGCATCCTCATCGGCGGGCTTATAGAATGATAGACCGAGTGAAACTAGCGCAGCTACCTCTAAGATAATAAGTGTGACATCCTGAAGCGCCTCCCAGACAAGAGTCAGAAACGTTTTCGGCGGTTTCGGTGGTATTACATTCGAGCCAAAAGTCTCACGTCTATGCTCCTCATCTGCTTTCGACCCGCTGAGGCCTAAATTGACAAATAAAAATTGAATTAATTTAAATATATTATTTATTAATATAATTCTTCTACCTTCATTTGGAGATGTGTAGAGTTTTTTGCATAGCTCATGAATGCCACCGTATTCATTGATTTTCGCTATGCCTTCGCGGCCGCGATGCTCCATGATATCGCGTAATTGCTTAAGTGATACCCCATATTGCGCCGGTCTTCCATCGATTGTGGCCATTGGTTATAATATCTGTTCAAAATAAAAATATGTATGCATATTTTAATAATATATGTCAATAGTTTAGAGGCTAAATGTGTAATTGTAATGGAAACAAATAATAAAAGTTTCACTAGTTTTCTTTAACCTTGAAAAATACATATTTGTTGAATAAATCGATGAAAACATAGATACGGAATGTTTAAATGCAAAGAAATAACAATTTTCAGTTTAGTTTAGTTTAATTATGTTGTATATTACAAGATAACTAAAACCAGAAATTTCATAAATCGTATAATTTTTTCTTTAAAATCAATATCAATCAACGTTTATCGCTGCAGCTGTAAATGAACAACCCCACCCCCTACCCTTCCCTTCACGCACTATATCGACTCATGCCCAAAAAGTAGTATAGAAACAGGCAGCCAGAAGCACGCGATTCGATCATATATACTTTTCTAGGTTTTTATCCAAATAGACACAGACACGCGTGTGCGTGTAATAAAAATACGGCGGTCAACGGCTCTGTTTAGCCTCACATAACAGACAGACACACACAAGCACACACACACACACATGCACCTATATTTCGAAAATAAAACATTACCTGGGCAAAAAAAAAAAACAAAAAAGTTCATTCGCAAGTTTCGCATGTAGAAAAAAGCACACATTCGATATCGATAAAAAAAATACGACTATAAAAATGTATAGCACAAAGTAGTGTAATATAAAAAATACTAACATAACTGGATTGCATAAAAAAAGTGTACTTTTTAAGCCGCACTTTCTATGTTTATCAATGATTTACAGCTGGTGGGAGAGTGAGACTGAGCGATGAGAGCAAGCTATGGCCTATCATAGCGCTCTTTCTCTCACACAAATACACTTTGCAAATAATGTTGCTTAAAAAAAACACATTTTTCCTCAACACGCAATTACGTCATACGGTACAGATTTTCATGTGTAAAGATTTTCAGTGCAAATGTGTGTATGTCTGTTGTGTGTGTGTGTGTGTGTATGTATGTATGTGTGTGTGTGTATATATATCTTGGCATTGGCATTCTAAAATTATTTTGGATTTGTTGGCTTTGCATTTTAGTTATTTTTTTTCGGAGCAAATCAAAATGGAACTGTACATGTACATATAGAGTTATTCATTATTGATTTCTAACGGGGCTGGCTGGCTCAAAAGATGACAAATAACGGGATGATATCACTTTTATACATACATGTCTATATGTCTCTAGTTACGTAGATTTGTATACGTGCCTACACATGCCAATGTCTGTCAATGACATGTGTTTGCGTATGTATTTGCGTGTGTGTGTGTATATGTATATATATATATGTGTGCGTGTGTGTGCGTGTGTATGTATGTGTGTGTGTGTGTGTATGTATGTGTGTGTGTGTGTGTGTATGTATGTGTGTGTGTGTGTGCGTGCGTGTGTGTATCCAATATACCATATACAATATAAATATTTGATACAAAGGAATGCTTATGCGAAAATCTCTGCGCGTATACACAAAACTTGACATACATATATATAGATATTTGTTTTCACTTTAAGTTAATTACTTACCCAAATTTATTTGAGTTTTCGATATCGAAATTATTTCTTGTTGGTGTTGCCACGCGATTTAAATAAAACTGCAGTAGGCGAAAAAATAAAGAAAATGGAAATACAACAAAACGCAGCGCAAAAACAATTTAAAGCACAGCACGTAAATAAATTAATATTTTATATTAACTAATAGAGATAACGTAATCATTTTATTTATTACCTTGTCCTTTGATAACAATTTTTATTTCCAGAAATGCTAATATTTTTTTGTATTATCTTTTTTTTTGCCTGCGCACAACGGATAAACTCGCAAGGTATACACAAATACAGAACAATGTGACCAGTTGGCGTTAAGCGCATAAAACAAAAGCAATTTTGAAGAAAATGTATTGTTGTTGGCGATAGTTTTAGTTGTTGTTCAACACTTGACGATTGTCGACTGGTGCTGTCGGATCAGCTGTCAATTAATTTAGGTTATGGATATAGGTTTTGAATATATATTATTTAAAAAAAAAAATATATATATATATATATATCTATATATATTTAAAAAATGTCCAAAATTGAATTACATGTCTGTTAATTTTCCTTAATTTATCACACATATATTTAATAGTCTTACTCTTTTTAAGGTCACTGAATTTAGTCACTTTTCTTTATTTTGGTGGTCTTCACTCACATTTTTTATAGCTTTTTATCGAGTAGAAGAAAGAGCAGCAGCAGCAGCAGCAACTGGGACTTTCCCTATGTACAAACGAAGACTGCGCTACGCTTTGCAAGCCAGCCTCATATTTATAGCCTATTTTTGACAAACTTCTACTAGCGTGCAAATTTGTACCTAATATGTAACCACTTATCCCAGAGTGATATTTGTCCTGCTTATCGCATTGTAGCTGTATGTTTTATATATTGTTTTCTTTCATCAGTCTTTTGTTTGTTTTGATTACGTTAACAATGCGGCGTTCTTTTTCCTTGTCTTGATTTGCGTGATAGGCGCATAAAAATCGCAATCTATCTTATCAGATCTCAGCTATGCTGATAAATGGAACAGAAAAGAAGGATGACTATCTAAATATAATAATATTAAATTATTAATAATTAATGAAAAATTGGGATTATATATTTTAGGTCGTTGGCCGTTAGCTGTCGCTGTGTCAATAACGAGTTTTATTATGCACCAAAACAATACCAATAACTCTTTACTTTAACAAACATACACCTAATATATTTTTATATTCTGATTAATAATAATAATTGATTGCATAAGCGTCATGCACACAAAAGCACTAAACACAACACGTATAAAAGTTGCACGTATTTTGTATTAGCACATCGCGACTATATATAGTTAATAGTTACTTTTGTTCTAAATTGAGCCCACTTTAAAACAATTGCATACTTTCAGGTGTAGAACAACTATCGATTACAACTATGAATTTTAATGCATGCTATTTTTTTTTCTATACTATAGGCAAACAATATATCGATTATTTTGAAAATCAAAATTGGCGGAGAAGTTCTGCGAGTAAACCAGCTGGTCTTATTAAATGCACAAAATATATCGATTGGAGCTTGAGTTTGACTGGTGCTGAGTCAATGTTAGATGCTTAAAGTGGCAGTTGCAATCAATTAATTTTTAGTCGATATGCGTCTTTATAAATATTACCACTAAGCAGACAATACTTAGGGGCGTCAACTCAACAAAAAAGTGCATCACGTTTTTTTTTAATCTCTGGGCGGAATTGTGCTCAGACGGCAATTTTTTATGTGCTTAGCGATAATATTTAAAATTAATTAAAATGATCAATAAAAATTATAGTTTATTTTTCTTGTGTGTATCGATTTATACTTAAAATGTGTTAGAAATTAAATTATTTATTTTCGAAAAACAAATTAAATGAATAAAAACAATTAGTTATTGCTAAACCTATTGTTTTATTGTTGACATTGACATTGACAGCCAAGCGGCAATTAAATCCGTTAGCTCGATGTCATCAAATTCGTTATCAGCAACAAGCTGTCGCAAATATCTACAATAGATGGCAACACAGCATGTTATTAGCCTGATATGATTGCTGGGTACCAGGGCATTGAACCATCACTGCTCACGGATAAGAATGGCATAAGTGTGCCTTTAGCTACCTGCAAGTTCAATATTAAGGAAGCAGGCGGCCTGCGCCCGCATAGCACACCAAACATGGCCCAAACTTAACGCAAAGCGTAGTAAAGAGCTATGTAATCTGAGCCGTACAAACTGCTCTGCAGCAATCCGAGCTCTAACAGGGCACGGGTTGGTCGGCAATCATGCCAACAGACTCCAGTTACCGTATAATGATTTCTGCAGAAGCTGCAAAGAGGAGGACGAGGTGGAATTCCCGCACTTCTGCATCTGC
Source organism: Drosophila sproati (assembly GCA_018904355.1). Classification (NCBI taxonomy): domain Eukaryota; kingdom Metazoa; phylum Arthropoda; class Insecta; order Diptera; family Drosophilidae; genus Drosophila; species Drosophila sproati. The sequence goes on from JAEIFY010000042.1 coordinate 70,255, forward strand.
CCAGCCCTTAAAAAGAAAACGGCTGGCAATCCTGGGAAACTAACTAGCCTATTAATGCTGGGAAACATGAGACCGTCCAGGATCGCAAAATATATATACGGATGGATGTTTTTTGACCACGAGTGTAGGAGAAATCACCCTGTATCACATTAAATGTAGCCAACAAATTTTTGGAACCACAGAAATTTGTGAAACCCAATAGAAGCGTACATAGGAAAACTAAACTAATAGATCTAAGCAACGACACTTGTATAACACGAGTCCTCAAAAGCAAAAAACCCGATTGTTAACCGATATATTTATCGGTTATTGTCAACGCGTACCCGACCACGAAGAATTTAAATGTTAAATAAATATGTGTATTGAATTTTATATATATTTTGTAGCACAACTCACCGTTTGATGATGATGCTGATTTTGACGCTGCACGTTTAACGGTAATTGGGATTGATCTGCGTCCGATTCGCTTGTCGTCGATATGGTTGTGTCCTTCAGCAGCACCAAAGCCTCACCTGACTTGATCGTCGTCAATATATTGGCAGCCTCCGTCTCCGATGCAGTCGGCTGATTGCAATCTGCGCCAGTTGTAGTCACAGCAGCAGTAGCTGCTGCCACTGAGAGATTGGCCTATAAATTAGGGCAGAGGTTATTAATAATAATAATAACATTCATAATAATATCATTAATATAATAATAAATAATATTAATATTAATAATATTAATATAATATAAAAGCATTAATAATAACAAATATATATATTTACATTTGTATGCATATCCTCTTCCGGACATGATTGTGCCGTATGCTGCAGATCCGTTGTGCTACTAACACCAGAAACATCATCGTTTACAGCTGCTTTCTCCAAATCCAGCAGCGTCTCGGATCCTGTTGCCGCAGCTATTGCCGATGTTGAAGCGGGTGTGGATGTAGATTTGGCATTCCCCTGCTCATCCCTCGCCACCTTATCGTCAATATGCTCATCGTCCTTTGGCTGTTTGAAAGAATCATCGACGCCATCTAGTTGCTCAATAATATGGTTGCTCATCCATGGGATCCGCATCCAAATCGTTGTTGTTGTTGCAGCTTTTAGTTTGTTCGTTCGATTTGTTATGGCTGAATTGGCTGACTGAAGAGGCTGAGGCGGAGGAGAAGCTGCCATCGAGCAGACTTCTGCTGGCTGCCGCCGTTTTATTGGAATCCGCCGAAGCAGTCGCCGCCTGCATCACAGCTGCCGATGCCAACGCATCCAATTGGGAGCCCTCCACTGAAAAATAAATGTTAATTAAATATACATATTGAATTTTATATATATTTTGTAGCACAACTCACCGTTTTGATGATGATGCTGATTTTGACGCTGCACGTTTAACGGTAATTGGGATTGATCTGCGTCCGATTCGCTTGTCGTCGATATGGTTGTGTCCTTCAGCAGCACCAAAGCCTCACCTGACTTGATCGTCGTCAATATATTGGCAGCCTCCGTCTCCGATGCAGTCGGCTGATTGCAATCTGCGCCAGTTGTAGTCACAGCAGCAGTAGCTGCTGCCACTAAGAGATTGGCCTATAAATTAAGGCAGAGGTTATTAATAATAATAATAACATTCATAATAATATCATTAATATTAATAATATTAATAATATTAATATTAATAATATTAATAATATAAAAATTAATAATAACAAATATATATATTTACATTTGTATGCATATCCTCTTCCGGACATGATTGTGCCGTATGCTGCAGATCCGTTGTGCTACTAACACCAGAAACATCATCGTTTACAGCTGCTTTCTCCAAATCCAGCAGCGTCTCGGATCCTGTTGCCGCAGCTATTGCCGATGTTGAAGCGGGTGTGGATGTAGATTTGGCATTCCCTGCTCATCCCTCGCCACCTTATCGTCAATATGCTCATCGTCCTTTGGCTGTTTGAAAGAATCATCGACGCCATCTAGTTGCTCAATAATATGGTTGCTCATCCATGGGATCCGCATCCAAATCGTTGTTGTTGTTGCAGCTTTTAGTTTGTTCGTTCGATTTGTTATGGCTGAATTGGCTGACTGAAGAGGCTGAGGCGGAGGAGAAGCTGCCATCGAGCAGACTTCTGCTGGCTGCCGCCGTTTTATTGGAATCCGCCGAAGCAGTCGCCGCCTGCATCACAGCTGCCGATGCCAACGCATCCAATTGGGAGCCCTCCACTGAAAAATAAATGTTAATTAAATATACATATTGAATTTTATATATATTTTGTAGCACAACTCACCGTTTTGATGATGATGCTGATTTTGACGCTGCACGTTTTACGGTAATTGGGATTGATCTGCGTCCGATTCGCTTGTCGTCGATATGGTTGTGTCCTTCAGCAGCACCAAAGCCTCACCTGACTTGATCGTCGTCAATATATTGGCAGCCTCCGTCTCCGATGCAGTCGGCTGATTGCAATCTGCGCCAGTTGTAGTCACAGCTCCATGAGCATCGACACCAAACAGTGCAGCTCTTATTAGGATTATCAATTTGGTGGGTGGCATCCATTTGCATATCAATTCAACAGCTCATTCGTTTTTAATGCATTTGTTTACAATTCAAATTCATTTTTTGCTTGTCAAAACTGTAAAAAAAATTTAGTTAAGTTAAAATTAAAAATTTAAATGAATACGAAATAAACTATTATTGAGCACTGTGATTGTTGCATTGATGCTAACAATTTATGTTGACGACGACGCTAAATTTTGGCGCCATTTTATCACACAATTTGTTAAAATGCGAATTATTGTTGTTTTTCCTTCTCGCTTACCAAATTAACAATTGCACATTATTGAAATTGAAATGTAAGTCAATAATAAATGAATATGCGACACACTCCAAAATTTGTGCGCGCATAGAATGCGCAAAAAAAATGCCGAAGAAAACGACGCACACGGGAGCCGAACTGGATCATTGCTGCATTGATGCTAACAATTTATGTTGACGACGACGCTAAATTTTGGCGCCATTTTATCATACAATTTGTTGAAATGCGAATTATTGTTGTTTTTCCTTCTCGCTTACCAAATTAACAATTGCACATTATTGAAATTGAAATGTAAGTCAATAATAAATGAATATGCGACACACTCCAAAATTTGTGCACGCATAGAATGCGCAAAAAAATGAGAAAAAAACGACGCACACGGGAGCCGAACTGGATCATTGCTGTGCATCCGCGCTGGAAGCGTTACTCTGTTGACTAACATAACGATATATCGATATATCGATGAGCGCAACTCAATTTGGCTAGCGAGGGAAGAAAAATAGCGAGTGTGGATGTAGATTAGGCATTCTCCTGCTCAAAATAAATAATAAATAAGTCAACCAAATAATTAAACTAAAAATAAAACTAATAATGATAAGTATAATAAATTATAAATAAATAAATAATAGATAAGTCAAATAAATAAATAAAAATATATACAAAATAAATAATGAATAAATAAAATAAATATTAAATAAGACAAATAAATAAAATAAATATTAAATAAGACAAATAAATAAAAAAAATTAAATAATAAACAAGAAAAATAAATAATAAATAAATAAAATAAATGCTGGGTATCAACCCATCGATCTCTCTTTCGACTAGCGAATTCTTCATTTGTTTTCTCACTTACATTGTTGTCGTTGTTGTCGTTGCAGCTTTTAGTTTGTTCGTTCGATTTGTTATAGCTGATTTGGCTGACTGAAGAGGCTGAGGCGGAGGATAAGCTGCCATGAGCAGACTTCTGCTGGCTGCCGCCGTTTTATTGGAATCCGCCGAAGCAGTCGCCGCCTGCATCACAGCTGCCGATGCCAACGCATCCAATTGGGAGCCCTCCACTGAAAAATAAATGTTAATTAAATATCATATTTTGTAGCACAACTCACCGTTTTGATGATGATGCTGATTTTGACGCTGCACGTTTAACGGTAATTGGGATTGATCTGCGTCCGATTCGCTTGTCGTCGATATGGTTGTGTCCTTCAGCAGCACCAAAGCCTCACCTGACTTGATCGTCGTCAATATATTGGCAGCCTCCGTCTCCGATGCAGTCGGCTGATTGCAATCTGCGCCAGTTGTAGTCACAGCAGCAGTAGCTGCTGCCACTGAGAGATTGGCCTATAAATTAAGGCAGAGGTTATTAATAATAATAATAACATTCATAATAATATCATAATAATAATATTAATAATATTAATATTAATAATATTAATAATATAAAAGCATTAATAATAACAAATATATATATTTACATTTGTATGCATATCCTCTTCCGGACATGATTGTGCCGTATGCTGCAGATCCGTTGTGCTACTAACACCAGAAACATCATCGTTTACAGCTGCTTTCTCCAAATCCATCAGCGTCTCGGATCCTGTTGCCAAATGAAGGGGTGGATGTAGATTTGGCATTCCTGCTCATCCCTCGCCACCTTATCGTCAATATGCTCATCCGTCCTTTGGCTGTTTGAAAGAATCATCGACGCCATCTAGTTGCTCAATAATATGGTTGCTCATCCATGGGATCCGCATCCAAATCGTTGTTGTTGTTGCAGCTTTTAGTTTGTTCGTTCGATTTGTTATGGCTGAATTGGCTGACTGAAGAGGCTGAGGCGGAGGAGAAGCTGCCATCGAGCAGACTTCTGCTGGCTGCCGCCGTTTTATTGGAATCCGCCGAAGCAGTCGCCGCCTGCATCACAGCTGCCGATGCCAACGCATCCAATTGGGAGCCCTCCACTGAAAAATAAATGTTAATTAAATATACATATTGAATTTTATATATATTTTGTAGCACAACTCACCGTTTTGATGATGATGCTGATTTTGACGCTGCACGTTTAACGGTAATTGGGATTGATCTGCGTCCGATTCGCTTGTCGTCGATATGGTTGTGTCCTTCAGCAGCACCAAAGCCTCACCTGACTTGATCGTCGTCAATATATTGGCAGCCTCCGTCTCCGATGCAGTCGGCTGATTGCAATCTGCGCCAGTTGTAGTCACAGCAGCAGTAGCTGCTGCCACTGAGAGATTGGCCTATAAATTAAGGCAGAGGTTATTAATAATAATAATAACATTCATAATAATATCATTAATATTAATAATATTAATAATATTAATATTAATAATATTAATAATATAAAAGCATTAATAATAACAAATATATATATTTACATTTGTATGCATATCCTCTTCCGGACATGATTGTGCCGTATGCTGCAGATCCGTTGTGCTACTAACACCAGAAACATCATCGTTTACAGCTGCTTTCTCCAAATCCAGCAGCGTCTCGGATCCTGTTGCCGCAGCTATTGCCGATGTTGAAGCGGGTGTGGATGTAGATTTGGCATTCCCCTGCTCATCCCTCGCCACCTTATCGTCAATATGCTCATCGTCCTTTGGCTGTTTGAAAGAATCATCGACGCCATCTAGTTGCTCAATAATATGGTTGCTCATCCATGGGATCCGCATCCAAATCGCCATTTGGAGTAAGAGGCGGTTGTTGTTGTTGCAGCTTTTAGTTTGTTCGTTCGATTTGTTATGGCTGAATTGGCTGACTGAAGAGGCTGAGGCGGAGGAGAAGCTGCCATCGAGCAGACTTCTGCTGGCTGCCGCCGTTTTATTGGAATCCGCCGAAGCAGTCGCCGCCTGCATCACAGCTGCCGATGCCAACGCATCCAATTGGGAGCCCTCCACTGAAAAATAAATGTTAATTAAATATATATATTGAATTTTATATATATTTTGTAGCACAACTCACCGTTTTGATGATGATGCTGATTTTGACGCTGCACGTTTAACGGTAGTTGGGATTGATCTGCGTCCGATTCGCTTGTCGTCGATATGGTTGTGTCCTTCAGCAGCACCAAAGCCTCACCTGACTTGATCGTCGTCAATATATTGGCAGCCTCCGTCTCCGATGCAGTCGGCTGATTGCAATCTGCGCCAGTTGTAGTCACAGCAGCAGTAGCTGCTGCCACTGAGAGATTGGCCTATAAATTAAGGCAGAGGTTATTAATAATAATAATAACATTCATAATAATATCATTAATATTAATAATATTAATATTAATAATATTAATAATATAAAAGCATTAATAATAACAAATATATATATTTACATTTGTATGCATATCCTCTTCCGGACATGATTGTGCCGTATGCTGCAGATCCGTTGTGCTACTAACACCATAAACATCATAGTTTACAGCTGCTTTCTCCAAATCCAGCAGCGTCTCGGATCCTGTTGCCGCAGCTATTGCCGATGTTGAAGCGGGTGTGGATGTAGATTTGGCATTCCCCTGCTCATCCCTCGGCACCTTATCGTCAATATGCTCATCGTCCTTTGGCTGTTTGAAAGAATCATCGACGCCATCTAGTTGCTCAATAATATGGTTGCTCATCCATGGGATCCGCATCCAAATCGGCCAATTTGGCAACATTAATCGATTGTTGCTGCTGCTGAGTTGTTGTTGTTGCAGCTTTTAGTTTGTTCGTTCGATTTGTTATGGCTGAATTGGCTGACTGAAGAGGCTGAGGCGGAGGAGAAGCTGCCATCGAGCAGACTTCTGCTGGCTGCCGCCGTTTTATTGGAATCCGCCGAAGCAGTCGCCGCCTGCATCACAGCTGCCGATGCCAACGCATCCAATTGGGAGCCCTCCACTGAAAAATAAATGTTAATTAAATATACATATTGAATTTTATATATATTTTGTAGCACAACTCACCGTTTTGATGATGATGCTGATTTTGACGCTGCACGTTTAACGGTAGTTGGGATTGATCTGCGTCCGATTCGCTTGTCGTCGATATGGTTGTGTCCTTCAGCAGCACCAAAGCCTCACCTGACTTGATCGTCGTCAATATATTGGCAGCCTCCGTCTCCGATGCAGTCGGCTGATTGCAATCTGCGCCAGTTGTAGTCACAGCAGCAGTAGCTGCTGCCACTGAGAGATTGGCCTATAAATTAAGGCAGAGGTTATTAATAATAATAATATAAAAGCATTAATAATAACAAATATATATATTTACATTTGTATGCATATCCTCTTCCGGACATGATTGTGCCGTATGCTGCAGATCCGTTGTGCTACTAACACCATAAACATCATAGTTTACAGCTGCTTTCTCCAAATCCAGCAGCGTCTCGGATCCTGTTGCCGCAGCTATTGCCGATGTTGAAGCGGGTGTGGATGTAGATTTGGCATTCCCCTGCTCATCCCTCGGCACCTTATCGTCAATATGCTCATCGTCCTTTGGCTGTTTGAAAGAATCATCGACGCCATCTAGTTGCTCAATAATATGGTTGCTCTTCCATGGGATCCGCATCCAATCAAATCGTTGTTGTTGTTGCAGCTTTTAGTTTGTTCGTTCGATTTGTTATGGCTGAATTGGCTGACTGAAGAGGCTGAGGCGGAGGAGAAGCTGCCATCGAGCAGACTTCTGCTGGCTGCCGCCGTTTTATTGGAATCCGCCGAAGCAGTCGCCGCCTGCATCACAGCTGCCGATGCCAACGCATCCAATTGGGAGCCCTCCACTGAAAAATAAATGTTAATTAAATATACATATTGAATTTTATATATATTTTGTAGCACAACTCACCGTTTTGATGATGATGCTGATTTTGACGCTGCACGTTTAACGGTAATTGGGATTGATCTGCGTCCGATTCGCTTGTCGTCGATATGGTTGTGTCCTTCAGCAGCACCAAAGCCTCACCTGACTTGATCGTCGTCAATATATTGGCAGCCTCCGTCTCCGATGCAGTCGGCTGATTGCAATCTGCGCCAGTTGTAGTCACAGCAGCAGTAGCTGCTGCCACTGAGAGATTGGCCTATAAATTAAGGCAGAGGTTATTAATAATAATAATAACATTCATAATAATATCATTAATATTAATAATATTAATAATATTAATATTAATAATATTAATAATATAAAAGCATTAATAATAACAAATATATATATTTACATTTGTATGCATATCCTCTTCCGGACATGATTGTGCCGTATGCTGCAGATCCGTTGTGCTACTAACACCAGAAACATCATCGTTTACAGCTGCTTTCTCCAAATCCAGCAGCGTCTCGGATCCTGTTGCCGCAGCTATTGCCGATGTTGAAGCGGGTGTGGATGTAGATTTGGCATTCCCCTGCTCATCCCTCGCCACCTTATCGTCAATATGCTCATCGTCCTTTGGCTGTTTGAAAGAATCATCGACGCCATCTAGTTGCTCAATAATATGGTTGCTCATCCATGGGATCCGCATCCAAATCGGGCCGGGTTGTTGTTGTTGCAGCTTTTAGTTTGTTCGTTCGATTTGTTATGGCTGAATTGGCTGACTGAAGAGGCTGAGGCGGAGGAGAAGCTGCCATCGAGCAGACTTCTGCTGGCTGCCGCCGTTTTATTGGAATCCGCCGAAGCAGTCGCCGCCTGCATCACAGCTGCCGATGCCAACGCATCCAATTGGGAGCCCTCCACTGAAAAATAAATGTTAATTAAATATACATATTGAATTTTATATATATTTTGTAGCACAACTCACCGTTTTGATGATGATGCTGATTTTGACGCTGCACGTTTTACGGTAATTGGGATTGATCTGCGTCCGATTCGCTTGTCGTCGATATGGTTGTGTCCTTCAGCAGCACCAAAGCCTCACCTGACTTGATCGTCGTCAATATATTGGCAGCCTCCGTCTCCGATGCAGTCGGCTGATTGCAATCTGCGCCAGTTGTAGTCACAGCAGCAGTAGCTGCTGCCACTGAGAGATTGGCCTATAAATTAAGGCAGAGGTTATTAATAATAATAATAACATTCATAATAATATCATAAATAATATTAATAATATTAATATTAATAATATTAATAATATAAAAGCATTAATAATAACAAATATATATATTTACATTTGTATGCATATCCTCTTCCGGACATGATTGTGCCGTATGCTGCAGATCCGTTGTGCTACTAACACCAGAAACATCATCGTTTACAGCTGCTTTCTCCAAATCCAGCAGCGTCTCGGATCCTGTTGCCGCAGCTATTGCCGATATTGAAGCGGGTGTGGATGTAGATTTGGCATTCCCCTGCTCATCCCTCGCCACCTTATCGTCAATATGCTCATCGTCCTTTGGCTGTTTGAAAGAATCATCGACGCCATCTAGTTGCTCAATAATATGGTTGCTCATCCATGGGATCCGCATCCAAATCGGCCAATTTGGCAACATTAATCGATTGTTGCTGCTGCTGAGTTGTTGTTGTTGCAGCTTTTAGTTTGTTCGTTCGATTTGTTATGGCTGAATTGGCTGACTGAAGAGGCTGAGGCGGAGGAGAAGCTGCCATCGAGCAGACTTCTGCTGGCTGCCGCCGTTTTATTGGAATCCGCCGAAGCAGTCGCCGCCTGCATCACAGCTGCCGATGCCAACGCATCCAATTGGGAGCCCTCCACTGAAAAATAAATGTTAATTAAATATACATATTGAATTTTATATATATTTTGTAGCACAACTCACCGTTTTGATGATGATGCTGATTTTGACGCTGCACGTTTTACGGTAATTGGGATTGATCTGCGTCCGATTCGCTTGTCGTCGATATGGTTGTGTCCTTCAGCAGCACCAAAGCCTCACCTGACTTGATCGTCGTCAATATATTGGCAGCCTCCGTCTCCGATGCAGTCGGCTGATTGCAATCTGCGCCAGTTGTAGTCACAGCAGCAGTAGCTGCTGCCACTGAGAGATTGGCCTATAAATTAAGGCAGAGGTTATTAATAATAATAATAACATTCATAATAATATCATATTAATATTAATAATATTAATAATATTAATATTAATAATATTAATAATATAAAAGCATTAATAATAACAAATATATATATTTACATTTGTATGCATATCCTCTTCCGGACATGATTGTGCCGTATGCTGCAGATCCGTTGTGCTACTAACATCAGAAACATCATCGTTTACAGCTGCTTTCTCCAAATCCAGCAGCGTCTCGGATCCTGTTGCCGCAGCTATTGCCGATGTTGAAGCGGGTGTGGATGTAGATTTGGCATTCCCCTGCTCATCCCTCGCCACCTTATCGTCAATATGCTCATCGTCCTTTGGCTGTTTGAAAGAATCATCGACGCCATCTAGTTGCTCAATAATATGGTTGCTCTTCCATGGGATCCGCATCCAAATCGTTGTTGTTGTTGCAGCTTTTAGTTTGTTCGTTCGATTTGTTATGGCTGAATTGGCTGACTGAAGAGGCTGAGGCGAAGGAGAAGCTGCCATCGAGCAGACTTCTGCTGGCTGCCGCCGTTTTATTGGAATCCGCCGAAGCAGTCGCCGCCTGCATCACAGCTGCCGATGCCAACGCATCCAATTGGGAGCCCTCCACTGAAAAATAAATGTTAATTAAATATACATATTGAATTTTATATATATTTTGTAGCACAACTCACCGTTTTGATGATGATGCTGATTTTGACGCTGCACGTTTTACGGTAATTGGGATTGATCTGCGTCCGATTCGCTTGTCGTCGATATGGTTGTGTCCTTCAGCAGCACCAAAGCCTCACCTGACTTGATCGTCGTCAATATATTGGCAGCCTCCGTCTCCGATGCAGTCGGCTGATTGCAATCTGCGCCAGTTGTAGTCACAGCTCCATGAGCATCGACACCAAACAGTGCAGCTCTTATTAGGATTATCAATTTGGTGGGTGGCATCCATTTGCATATCAATTCAACAGCTCATTCGTTTTTAATGCATTTGTTTACAATTCAAATTCATTTTTTGCTTGTCAAAACTGTAAAAAAAAATTAGTTAAGTTAAAATTAAAAATTTAAATGAATACGAAATAAACTATTATTGAGCACTGTGATTGCTGCATTGATGCTAACAATTTATGTTGACGACGACGCTAAATTTTGGCGCCATTTTATCACACAATTTGTTAAAATGCGAATTATTGTTGTTTTTCCTTCTCGCTTACCAAATTAACAATTGCACATTATTGAAATTGAAATGTAAGTCAATAATTAATGAATATGCGACACACTCCAAAATTTGTGCGCGCATAGAATGCGCAAAAAAAATGCCGAAGAAAACGACGCACACGGGAGCCGAACTGGATCATTGCTGCATTGATGCTAACAATTTATGTTGACGACGACGCTAAATTTTGGCGCCATTTTATCACACAATTTGTTAAAATGCGAATTATTGTTGTTTTTCCTTCTCGCTTACCAAATTAACAATTGCACATTATTGAAATTGAAATGTAAGTCAATAATAAATGAATATGCGACACACTCCAAAATTTGTGCACGCATAGAATGCGCAAAAAAAAAATGCCGAAAAAAACGACGCACACGGGAGCCGAACTGGATCATTGCTGTGCATCCGCGCTGGAAGCGTTACTCTGTTGACTAACATAACGATATATCGATATATCGATGAGCGCAACTCAATTTGGCTAGCGAGGGAAGAAAAATAGCGAGTGTGGATGTAGATTTGGCATTCTCCTGCTCAAAATAAATAATAAATAAGTCAATCAAATAATTAAACTAAAAATAAAACAAATAATGATAAGTATAATAAATTATAAATAAATAAATAATAGATAAGTCAAATAAATAAATAAAAATATATGCAAAATAAATAATTAATTAAAAATAAATATAAGGCAAATAAATAAAATAAATATTAAATAAGACAAATAAATAAAAAAAAAAGTAAATAATAAACAAGAAAAATAAATAATAAATAAATAAAATAAATGCTGGGTATCAACTCATCGATCTCTCTTTCGACTAGGGAATTCTTCATTTGTTTTCTCACTTACATTGTTGTCGTTGTTGTTGTTGCAGCTTTTAGTTTGTTCGTTCGGTTTGTTATAGCAATAATAAATGAATATGCGACACACTCCAAAATTTGTGCGCGCATAGAATGCGCAAAAAAAATGCCGAAGAAAACGACGCACACGGGAGCCGAACTGGATCATTGCTGTGCATCCGCGCTGGTAAGGTTGCTCTGTTGACTAACATAACGATATATCGATATATCGATGAGCGTAACTCAATTTGGCTAGCGAGGGAAGAACAATAGCGGGTGTGGATGTAGATTTGGCATTCTCCTGCTACAAAATAAATAAGTCAATTAAATAATTAAACTAAAAATAAAACTAATAATGATAAGTATAATAAATTATAAATAAATAAATAATAGATAAGTCAAATAAATAAATAAAAATATATACAAAATAAATAATGAATAAATAAAATAAATATTAAATAAGACAAATAAATAAAATAAATATTAAATAAGACAAATAAATAAAAAAAATTAAATAATAAACAAGAAAAATAAATAATAAATAAATAAAATAAATGCTGGGTATCAACCCATCGATCTCTCTTTCGACTAGCGAATTCTTCATTTGTTTTCTCACTTACATTGTTGTCGTTGTTGTCGTTGCAGCTTTTAGTTTGTTCGTTCGATTTGTTATAGCTGATTTGGCTGACTGAAGAGGCTGAGGCGGAGGATAAGCTGCCATCGAGCAGACTTCTGCTGGCTGCCGCCGTTTTATTGGAATCCGCCGAAGCAGTCGCCGCCTGCATCACAGCTGCCGATGCCAACGCATCCAATTGGGAGCCCTCCACTGAAAAATAAATGTTAATTAAATATACATATTGAATTTTATATATATTTTGTAGCACAACTCACCGTTTTGATGATGATGCTGATTTTGACGCTGCACGTTTAACGGTAATTGGGATTGATCTGCGTCCGATTCGCTTGTCGTCGATATGGTTGTGTCCTTCAGCAGCACCAAAGCCTCACCTGACTTGATCGTCGTCAATATATTGGCAGCCTCCGTCGCGATGCAGTCGGCTGATTGCAATCTGCGCCAGTTGTAGTCACAGCAGCAGTAGCTGCTGCCACTGAGAGATTGGCCTATAAATTAAGGCAGAGGTTATTAATAATAATAATAACATTCATAATAATATCATTAATATTAATAATATTAATAATATTAATATTAATAATATTAATAATATAAAAGCATTAATAATAACAAATATATATATTTACATTTGTATGCATATCCTCTTCCGGACATGATTGTGGCGTGTATGCGGATCCGTTGTCTACTAACACCAGAAACATCATCGTTTACGGCTGCTTTCTCCAAATCCAGCAGCGTCGGATCCTGTTGCGGTAGCTATGTCGATGTTGAAGCGGGTGTGGATGAGGATTTGCCTGCTCCTCATCCCTCGCCACCTTATCGTCAATATGCTCATCGTCCTTTGGCTGTTTGAAAGAATCATCGACGCCATCTGGTTGCAATATTGGTTGCTCATCCATGGGATCCGCATCCAAATCGTTGTTGTTGTTGCAGCTTTTAGTTTGTTCGTTCGATTTGTTATGGCTGAATTGGCTGACTGAAGAGGCTGAGGCGGAGGAGAAGCTGCCATCGAGCAGACTTCTGCTGGCTGCCGCCGTTTTATTGGAATCCGCCGAAGCAGTCGCCGCCTGCATCACAGCTGCCGATGCCAACGCATCCAATTGGGAGCCCTCCACTGAAAAATAAATGTTAATTAAATATACATATTGAATTTTATATATATTTTGTAGCACAACTCACCGTTTTGATGATGATGCTGATTTTGACGCTGCACGTTTAACGGTAATTGGGATTGATCTGCGTCCGATTCGCTTGTCGTCGATATGGTTGTGTCCTTCAGCAGCACCAAAGCCTCACCTGACTTGATCGTCGTCAATATATTGGCAGCCTCCGTCTCCGATGCAGTCGGCTGATTGCAATCTGCGCCAGTTGTAGTCACAGCAGCAGTAGCTGCTGCCACTGAGAGATTGGCCTATAAATTAAGGCAGAGGTTATTAATAATAATAATAACATTCATAATAATATTATTAATATTAATAATATTAATATTAATAATATTAATAATATAAAAGCATTAATAATAACAAATATATATATTTACATTTGTATGCATATCCTCTTCCGGACATGATTGTGCCGTATGCTGCAGATCCGTTGTGCTACTAACACCAGAAACATCATCGTTTACAGCTGCTTTCTCCAAATCCAGCAGCGTCTCGGATCCTGTTGCCGCAGCTATTGCCGATGTTGAAGCGGGTGTGGATGTAGATTTGGCATTCCCCTGCTCATCCCTCGCCACCTTATCGTCAATATGCTCATCGTCCTTTGGCTGTTTGAAAGAATCATCGACGCCATCTAGTTGCTCAATAATATGGTTGCTCATCCATGGGATCCGCATCCAAATCGGCAATTTGGCACCATTATTGCTGCTGCGAGTTGTTGTTGTTGCAGCTTTTAGTTTGTTCGTTCGATTTGTTATGGCTGAATTGGCTGACTGAAGAGGCTGAGGCGGAGGAGAAGCTGCCATCGAGCAGACTTCTGCTGGCTGCCGCCGTTTTATTGGAATCCGCCGAAGCAGTCGCCGCCTGCATCACAGCTGCCGATGCCAACGCATCCAATTGGGAGCCCTCCACTGAAAAATAAATGTTAATTAAATATACATATTGAATTTTATATATATTTTGTAGCACAACTCACCGTTTTGATGATGATGCTGATTTTGACGCTGCACGTTTAACGGTAATTGGGATTGATCTGCGTCCGATTCGCTTGTCGTCGATATGGTTGTGTCCTTCAGCAGCACCAAAGCCTCACCTGACTTGATCGTCGTCAATATATTGGCAGCCTCCGTCTCCGATGCAGTCGGCTGATTGCAATCTGCGCCAGTTGTAGTCACAGCAGCAGTAGCTGCTGCCACTGAGAGATTGGCCTATAAATTAAGGCAGAGGTTATTAATAATAATAATAACATTCATAATAATATCATTAATATTAATAATATTAATATTAATAATATTAATAATATAAAAGCATTAATAATAACAAATATATATATTTACATTTGTATGCATATCCTCTTCCGGACATGATTGTGCCGTATGCTGCAGATCCGTTGTGCTACTAACACCATAAACATCATCGTTTACAGCTGCTTTCTCCAAATCCAGCAGCGTCTCGGATCCTGTTGCCGCAGCTATTGCCGATGTTGAAGCGGGTGTGGATGTAGATTTGGCATTCCCCTGCTCATCCCTCGCCACCTTATCGTCAATATGCTCATCGTCCTTTGGCTGTTTGAAAGAATCATCGACGCCATCTAGTTGCTCAATAATATGGTTGCTCATCCATGGGATCCGCATCCAAATCGGCCAATTTGGCAACATTAATCGATTGTTGCTGCTGCTGAGTTGTTGTTGTTGCAGCTTTTAGTTTGTTCGTTCGATTTGTTATGGCTGAATTGGCTGACTGAAGAGGCTGAGACGGAGGAGAAGCTGCCATCGAGCAGACTTCTGCTGGCTGCCGCCGTTTTATTGGAATCCGCCGAAGCAGTCGCCGCCATCACAGCTGCCGATGCCAACGCATCCAATTGGGAGCCCTCCACTGAAAAATAAATGTTAATTAAATATACATATTGAATTTTATATATATTTTGTAGCACAACTCACCGTTTTGATGATGATGCTGATTTTGACGCTGCACGTTTAACGGTAATTGGGATTGATCTGCGTCCGATTCGCTTGTCGTCGATATGGTTGTGTCCTTCAGCAGCACCAAAGCCTCACCTGACTTGATCGTCGTCAATATATTGGCAGCCTCCGTCTCCGATGCAGTCGGCTGATTGCAATCTGCGCCAGTTGTAGTCACAGCAGCAGTAGCTGCTGCCACTAAGAGATTGGCCTATAAATTAAGGCAGAGGTTATTAATAATAATAATAACATTCATAATAATATCATTAATATTAATAATATTAATATAATAATATTAATAATATTAATAATATAAAAGCATTAATAATAACAAATATATATATTTACATTTGTATGCATATCCTCTTCCGGACATGATGGGCCGTATGCTGCAGATCCGTGTGCTACTAACACCAGAAACATCATCGTTTACAGCTGCTTTCTCCAAATCCAGCAGCGTCTCGGATCCTGTTGCCGCAGCTATTGCCGATGTTGAAGCGGGTGTGGATGTAGATTTGGCATTCCTGCTCATCCCTCGCCACCTTATCGTCAATATGCTCATCGTCCTTTGGCTGTTTGAAAGAATCATCGACGCCATCTAGTTGCTCAATAATATGGGCCCCAGGGATCCGCATCCAAATCGTTGTTGTTTGCAGCTTTTAGTTTGTTCGTTAATTTGTTATGGCTGAATTGGCTGACTGAAGAGGCTGAGGCGGAGGGGAAGCTGCCATCGAGCAGACTTCTGCTGGCTGCCGCCGTTTTATTGGAATCCGCCGAAGCAGTCGCCGCCTGCATCACAGCTGCCGATGCCAACGCATCCAATTGGGAGCCCTCCACTAAAAAATAAATGTTAATTAAATATACATATTGAATTTTATATATATTTGTGGCACAACTCACCGTTTTGATGATGATGCTGATTTTGACGCTGCACGTTTAACGGTAATGGGATTGATCAGCCAATTCGCTGTCGTCATATGGTGTGTCCTCAAACAAAACCAAAGCCTCACCTGAAAAAAAAAAAAACAAATAATACAAAAAATAATAACTAAAAATACCAAAAATTAATAAAAATACTAAAAAAAAACAATAAAAACTAAAAATATAAAAAATACTAAAAAAAAAAATAAAAAAATACTAAAAACACGAAAAACTAAAATAAAAAAAAAAAAAAAAAAAAATAAAAATATAAAAATATAAAAATACAAAAATACTAAAAATATAAAAAAAAATATAAATACAAAAAATCCAAAAAATTACAAAAAACAAAAAAAATACTAAAAATAAAAAAAAAAAAAAAAATAAAAAAAACTACTAAAAATACCAAAACCCAAAAATGACAAAAATACGCAAAAAAAAAAAAATAAAAATAAAAAAAATACATAACTAAAAAATTAAAAATATAAAATGAAAAATACAAAAAAAAAAAAAAAATATGACAAAAATACAAAAAATACTAAAAATACTAAAAATATTAAAAATACTAAAAAAATGAAAATTAAAAAAATTAAAAATACGAAAAAAAAAAAAAGTCCAAAAAAACTAAAAAAAAAATACTAAAAATACAAAAAATATAAAAATATAAAAATAAAAAAAATACCAAAAATAATAAAAAAACTAAAAATACTAAAAATACCAAAAATAAAATACTAAAAATACTAAAAATCAAAAAATAAAAAAAATACTAAAAATAAAAAAAAATATAAAAAAATTACTAAAAATACCAAAAAACAAAAACAATAGAACAAAATAAAATAAAAAAAAAAAAAAGTCAATAAAAAATGAATATGCGACACACTCCAAAATTTAACACGCAAAGAATGCAAAAAAAAAAAATACAAGAAAAAAAACGCACAAAAAACGAACTATCACATGCTGGAAGCTACCGCACAACATAACAAATAATATACAAGAGAAACTCAAGGCAGCGAGGGAAGAAAAATAAAAATACAGAAGATTTGGCACCTACTCAAAATAAATAATAAATAAGTCAATCAAATAATTAAACTAAAAATAAAAAAAGTAATAAAAGTATAATAAATTATAAATAAATAAATAATAAATAAGTAAATAAATAAATATAAAATATATAAAATAAATAACTAATAAATAAAATAAATATTAAATAAGACAAATAAATAAAAAAAAAAGTAAATAATAAAAAAGAAAAATAAATAAAAAAAATAAATAAAATAAATGCTGACCTCCCCCTGGCCTGCCTGTTGTTGGTTGCGCTTTTAATAATAAAAATATGTTATAGCTAAATATGGACTAGCAAACAATGCGCAAAAAAAAATGCCAAAAAAAACAACGCATACGCAAAGAGCTGGATCATTGCTCATTAATGCTAACAATAATGTTGACGACGACGCTAAATTTTGGCGCCATTTATCACACAATTTGTTAAAATGCAAAAATACTAATAATGTCCTCTCGCCCAAATTAACAATTGCACATTATTGAAATTGAAATGTAAGTCAATAATAAATGAATATGCGACACACTCACCATTTTGTGATGCGAGCGCAGTAACGAAAAAATGGCCGAGCGAAAAAGCCCGCAACCAGAGCCCGAACTGGATCAATACTGTGCATCCGCGCTGGAAGCGTTACTCCGTTGACTAAATAACGATAATCGATATATCGATGAGCGCAACTCCAATTTGGCTAGCGAGGGAAGAAAAATAGCAAGTGAATAATGATTTACCTGCTCAAAATAAATAATATAATAATGTTAATCAAATAATTAACTAAAAATAAAATAAATAATTAAAAGTATAATAAATAACAAATATATATAACATTGATAATATCAATACATAAATAAACATATATGCAGATCCATAGTGCTACTAACACCAGAAACATCATCGTTTACAGCGCTACCCAAATCAGCAGCTCTAATTGAAGCAACAAATGTTAAGAAAAAAAAGATGTAAATAATAAACATGCAACATCACCTTATACGTCAATATAATAATCGTCCTTTGGCTGTTTGAAAGAATCATCGACGCCATCTAGTTGCTCAATAATATGGTTGCTCATCTTGGGATCCGCATCCAAATCGGCCAATTTGGCAACATTAATCGATTGTTGCTGCTGCTGAGTTGTTGTTGTTGCAGCTTTTAGTTTGTTCGTTCGATTTGTTATAGCTGAATTGGCTGACTGAAGAGGCTGAGGCGGAGGAGAAGCTGCCATCGAGCAGACTTCTGCTGGCTGCCGCCGTTTTATTGGAATCCGCCGAAGCAGTCGCCGCCTGCATCACAGCTGCCGATGCCAACGCATCCAATTGGGAGCCCTCCACTGAAAAATAAATGTTAATTAAATATACATATTGAATTTTATATATATTTTGTAGCACAACTCACCGTTTTGATGATGATGCTGATTTTGACGCTGCACGTTTAACGGTAATTGGGATTGATCTGCGTCCGATTCGCTTGTCGTCGATATGGTTGTGTCCTTCAGCAGCACCAAAGCCTCACCTGACTTGATCGTCGTCAATATATTGGCAGCCTCCGTCTCCGATGCAGTCGGCTGATTGCAATCTGCGCCAGTTGTAGTCACAGCAGCAGTAGCTGCTGCCACTGAGAGATTGGCCTATAAATTAAGGCAGAGGTTATTAATAATAATAATAACATTCATAATAATATCATTAATATTAATAATATTAATAATATTAATATTAATAATATTAATAATATAAAAGCATTAATAATAACAAATATATATATTTACATTTGTATGCATATCCTCTTCCGGACATGATTGTGCCGTATGCTGCAGATCCGTTGTGCTACTAACACCAGAAACATCATCGTTTACAGCTGCTTTCTCCAAATCCAGCAGCGTCTCGGATCCTGTTGCCGCAGCTATTGCCGATGTTGAAGCGGGTGTGGATGTAGATTTGGCATTCCCCTGCTCATCCCTCGCCACCTTATCGTCAATATGCTCATCGTCCTTTGGCTGTTTGAAAGAATCATCGACGCCATCTAGTTGCTCAATAATATGGTTGCTCATCCATGGGATCCGCATCCAAATCGGCCAATTTGGCAATATTAATCGATTGTTGCTGCTGCTGAGTTGTTGTTGTTGCAGCTTTTAGTTTGTTCGTTCGATTTGTTATAGCTGAATTGGCTGACTGAAGAGGCTGAGGCGGAGGAGAAGCTGCCATCGAGCAGACTTCTGCTGGCTGCCGCCGTTTTATTGGAATCCGCCGAAGCAGTCGCCGCCTGCATCGCAGCTGCCGATGCCAACGCATCCAATTGGGAGCCCTCCACTGAAAAAATAAATGTTAATTAAATATATATATTGAATTTCATATATATTTTGTAGCACAACTCACCGTTTTGATGATGATGCTGATTTTGACGCAGCACGTTTAACGGTAATTGGGATTGATCTGCGTCCGATTCGCTTGTCGTCGATATGGTTGTGTCCTTCAGCAGCACCAAAGCCTCACCTGACTTGATCGTCGTCAATATATTGGCAGCCTCCGTCTCCGATGCAGTCGGCTGATTGCAATCTGCGCCAGTTGTAGTCACAGCTCCATGAGCATCGACACCAAACAGTGCAGCTCTTATTAGGATTATCAATTTGGTGGGTGGCATCCATTTGCATATCAATTCAACAGCTCATTCGTTTTTAATGCATTTGTTTACAATTCAAATTCATTTTTTGCTTGTCAAAATTGTAAAAAAAAAATTAGTTAAGTTAAAATTAAAAATTTAAATGAATACGAAATAAACTATTATTGAGCACTGTGATTGCTGCATTGATGCTAACAATTTATGTTGACGACGACGCTAAATTTTGGCGCCATTTTATCACACAATTTGTTAAAATGCGAATTATTGTTGTTTTTCCTCTCGCTTACCAAATTAACAATTGCACATTATTGAAATTGAAATGTAAGTCAATAATAAATGAATATGCGACACACTCCAAAATTTGTGCACGCATAGAATGCGCAAAAAAAATGCCGAAGAAAACGACGCACACGGGAGCCGAGCTGGATCATTGCTGCATTGATGCTAACAATTTATGTTGACGACGACGCTAAATTTTGGCGCCATTTTATCACACAATTTGTTAAAATGCGAATTATTGTTGTTTTTCCTTCTCGCTTACCAAATTAACAATTGCACATTATTGAAATTGAAATGTAAGTCAATAATAAATGAATATGCGACACACTCCAAAATTTGTGCACGCATAGAATGCGCAAAAAAAATGCCGCCGCGCCGAAGAAACACCCGGGAGCCGAGCTGGATCATTGCTGCATTGATGCTAACCCTCATGTCGCGCAAATTTTGGCGCCATTTTATCACACAATTTGTTAAAATGCGAATTATTGTTGTTTTTCCTTCTCGCTTACCAAATTAACAATTGCACATTATTGAAATTGAAATGTAAGTCAATAATAAATGAATATGCGACACACTCCAAAATTTGTGCACGCATAGAATGCGCAAAAAAAAAATGCCGAAAAAAACGACGCACACGGGAGCCGAACTGGATCATTGCTGTGCATCCGCGCTGGAAGCGTTACTCTGTTGACTAACATAACGATATATCGATATATCGATGAGCGCAACTCAATTTGGCTAGCGAGGGAAGAAAAATAGCGAGTGTGGATGTAGATTTGGCATTCTCCTGCTCAAAATAAATAATAAATAAGTCAATCAAATAATTAAACTAAAAATAAAACAAGTAATGATAAGTATAATAAATTATAAATAAATAAATAATAGATAAGTCAAATAAATAAATAAAAATATATGCAAAATAAATAATTAATAAATAAAATAAATATTAAATAAGACAAATAAATAAAAAAAAAAAGTAAATAATAAACAAGAAAAATAAATAATAAATAAATAAAATAAATGCTGGGTATCAACTCATCGATCTCTCTTTCGACTAGGGAATTCTTCATTTGTTTTCTCACTTACATTGTTGTCGTTGTTGTTGTTGCAGCTTTTAGTTTGTTCGTTCGGTTTGTTATAGCAATAATAAATGAATATGCGACACACTCCAAAATTTGTGCGCGCATAGAATGCGCAAAAAAAATGCCGAAGAAAACGACGCACACGGGAGCCGAGCTGGATCATTGCTGCATTGATGCTAACAATTTATGTTGACGACGACGCTAAATTTTGGCGCCATTTTATCACACAATTTGTTAAAATGCGAATTATTGTTGTTTTTCCTTCTCGCTTACCAAATTAACAATTGCACATTATTGAAATTGAAATGTAAGTCAATAATAAATGAATATGCGACACACTCCAAAATTTGTGCACGCATAGAGTGCGCAAAAAAAAAATGCCGAAAAAAACGACGCACACGGGAGCCGAACTGGATCATTGCTGTGCATCCGCGCTGGAAGCGTTACTCTGTTGACTAACATAACGATATATCGATATATCGATGAGCGCAACTCAATTTGGCTAGCGAGGGAAGAAAAATAGCGAGTGTGGATGTAGATTTGGCATTCTCCTGCTCAAAATAAATAATAAATAAGTCAATCAAATAATTAAACTAAAAATAAAACAAATAATGATAAGTATAATAAATTATAAATAAATAAATAATAGATAAGTCAAATAAATAAATAAAAATATATGCAAAATAAATAATAATAAATAAAATAAATATTAAATAAGACAAATAAATAAAAAAAAAAAGTAAATAATAAACAAGAAAAATAAATAATAAATAAATAAAATAAATGCTGGGTATCAACTCATCGATCTCTCTTTCGACTAGGGAATTCTTCATTTGTTTTCTCACTTACATTGTTGTCGTTGTTGTTGTTGCAGCTTTTAGTTTGTTCGTTCGATTTGTTTTAGCTGAATTGACTGACTGAAGAGGCTGAGGCGGAGGAGAAGCTGCCATCGAGCAGACTTCTGCTGGCTGCCGCCGTTTTATTGGAATCCGCCGAAGCAGTCGCCGCCTGCATCACAGCTGCCGATGCCAACGCATCCAATTGGGAGCCCTCCACTGAAAAATAAATGTTAATTAAATATATATATTGAATTTTATATATATTTTGTAGCACAACTCACCGTTTTGATGATGATGCTGATTTTGACGCTGCACGTTTAACGGTAATTGGGATTGATCTGCGTCCGATTCGCTTGTCGTCGATATGGTTGTGTCCTTCAGCAGCACCAAAGCCTCACCTGACTTGATCGTCGTCAATATATTGGCAGCCTCCGTCTCCGATGCAGTCGGCTGATTGCAATCTGCGCCAGTTGTAGTCACAGCAGCAGTAGCTGCTGCCACTGAGAGATTGGCCTATAAATTAAGGCAGAGGTTATTAATAATAATAATAACATTCATAATAATATCATTAATATTAATAATATTAATAATATTAATAATAATAATATTAATAATATAAAACATTAATAATAACAAATATATATATTTACATTGTATAAAAATCTCCGACATGATTGTGCCGAAAATACAGACCATGGATACTAACACCAGAAACAACGTACACTCAAACCCCAAAGTCTCGAATCCTACAAATACATTGCAAATCTAAAGATATTAAAAGAGGAAAAAATGTAAATATACTACTACTAAATCCGCCACCACCAAATACTCACGTCCTTGGCTGAAAAATATCGACGCCACAGTCAATAAAATGGTTGCTCATCATGGGATCCGCATCCAAATCGGCCAATTGGAAATATTAAACCCCGGCCCCCACCCAACACCCCGCATCACAGCTACGATGCCAACCATCCAATTGGGACCCTCACTGAAAAAATAAATGTTAAAAATATAATATGAATAAAGACACACTACCGGGTGGCGCCAACGGTAAAATGGGATAAATCTGCAAAAGAACAATACGAAATACTAAAAGTCTAGAAAATACAAAACTACCTACTTGATCGAAGACAATAAAAATACACCAAAGAGTACAAGAATAATAAAAATACAAAAGTCACAAAAACAGCAACCAATACAAAAAATTGAAATACTAAATACTAAAGAGGCTAAAAATAATAAAAAAAAAAATTAATAATAATAAAAATATTAAAAATACTAATAATATTAATAATAATAAAACTAAATACCAAAAAAAAATAAAAAATACTAAAAATACATAAAAATACTAAAAATACTAAAAATACTAAAATGCTAAAAATCAAAAACAAAACAAAAAAAAAAACTAAAAATACAAAAATACTAAAAATACAAAAAAAAAACAAAAAATACTAAAAATACTAAAAATACTAAAAAAAACAAAAATCTAAAAATACTAAAAATCTAAAATAATACCAAAAATACAAAAATACTAAAAATAAAAATACTAAAAATAAAAAAAAAAAACAAAAAAAAAAATACAAAAAAAATACAAAATACTAATAATACTAAAAATACTAAAAATCTAAAAATAAAAAAAAATACTAAAAATACTAAAAAAAAAAATAAAAATTAAAAAAACAAAAAATAAAAAAAATACAAAAAAACTAAAATACTAAAAATACTCAAAAAACTAAAAAAACTAAAAAATACAAAAAATTAAAATACTAAAAATACTAAAAATACAAAAAATACAAAAAATACTAAAAAAAAAAAAAAAAACAAAAAAATACAAAAATACTAAAAAATACAAAAAATACTAAAAATACTAAAAATACTAAAAAATACTAAAAAAATACTAAAAAAGAAAATACTAAAAATACTAAAAATACTAAAAATACTAAAAATACTAAAAATACTAAAAATACAAAAAATATAAAAATACAAAAAATACAAAAAAAAAAAAAAATAAAATACTAAAAATACTAAAAATACTAAAATAAAAATACTAAAAATACTAAAAAAAAAAAATCAAAAATACAAAAAAACTAAAAATACTAAAAAATAAAATACTAAAAAATTACAAAAAATACAAAAATACTAAAAATACTAAAATACTAAAAATATAAAAAAAATAAAAATACTAAAAAACCAAAAATACTAAAAATACTAAAAATACTAAAAATACTAAAAATACAAAAAATACTAAAAATACTAAAAATACTAAAATACTAAAAATACTAAAAATACTAAAAAACTGAAAATACTAAAAAAAAAAAAATACAAAAAATACTAAAAATACTAAAATACAAAAAATACTAAAAATACTAAAAATACTAAAAATACTAAAAATACTAAAAATACAAAAATACTAAAAATACAAAAAATACAAAAAATACAAAAAATACTAAAAAAAAAATACCAAAAATACTAAAAATACTAAAAAATACTAAAAAATAAAAAAAAAAATAAAAAAAAAAATAAAAAATATAAAAAATACTAAAAATACTAAAAATACTAAAAATACTAAAAATACTAAAAATACTAAAAATACTAAAAATACAAAAATACTAAAAATACCTAAAAAACTAAAAATACTAAAAAATACAAAAAAATAAAAAAAATACAAAAAAAATAAAAAAATTACAAAAATACTAAAAATACTAAAAATACTAAAAATACTAAAAATACTAAAAATACTAAAAATACTAAAAATAAAAATACTAAAAATACTAAAAATACTAAAAATACTAAAAAATACTAAAAATACTAAAATACTAAAAATACTAAAATTAAAAATACTAAAAATACTAAAAATACTAAAAATACTAAAAATACTAAAAATACAAAAAATACTAAAAAAAAAAAAAAAAAAAAAACTAAAAATGCAAAAAATACAAAAAAAAAAATACCAAAAATACTAAAAATACTAAAAATACTAAAATACTAAATAATTTAAAAATACAAAAAATACAAAAAAAAAAAAAAAAAAAAAAAAAAAAAAAAAAAAAAAATAAAAATACAAAAAAAAAAAAATACGAAAAATACAAAAAATACTAAAAATACAAAAAATACAAAAATACTAAAAAACAAAAACTAAAAATACTAAAAATACTAAAAAAAAAAAAAAATACTAAAAATACTAAAAATACTAAAAATACTAAAAATGCTAAAAATACAAAAACAAAAATACTAAAAAACAAAAAATTCAAAAAATACTAAAATACCAAAAATACTAAAAATACTAAAAATACTAAAAAATACTAAAAATACCAAAAATACCAAAAATACTAAAAAAAAAAAAAAAAACAAAAAAACAAAACTACAAAATACTAAAAATACAAAAAATACTAAAAATACTAAAAAAAAATACAAAAAAAAAAAAAAAAATACAAAAAAAAAAAAAATAAAAATACTAAAAATACTAAAAAAATACAAAAAACAAAAAATACAAAAATACTAAAAATACTAAAAATACTAAAAATACAAAAAATACTAAAAATACTAAAAATACTAAAAATACTAAAAAAAAAATACTAAAAATACTAAAAATACAAAAAAAAAAAAACAAAAAAACTAAAAATACTAAAAATACAAAAATACTAAAAAAATAAAAAAAAATACAAAAAATAACAAAAACAAAAAAAATAAAAAAAAAAAAATAAAAATACTAAAAATACTAAAAATACTAAAAATACCAAAAATACTAAAAAAACTAAAAATACTAAAAATACTAAAAAAAAAAAAAAAAAATACAAAAAATACTAAAAATACAAAAAAAATAAAAAAAATACTAAAAATACTAAAAATACTAAAAATACTAAAAATACTAAAAATACTAAAAAAAAAATACTAAAAAAATACAAAAATACTAAAAATACTAAAAATAAAAATACAAAAAATACAAAAAATACAAAAAATACTAAAAATACCAAAAAAAACTAAAAATACAAAAAAAACAAAAAAAAAAAAAAAAAAAAAAAAAAAAAAAAAAAAAAAAAAAAAACAAAAAAAAAAAAAATACCAAAAATACTAATAATACTAATAATACTAAAAATACTAAAAAAAAAAATAAAAAAAAAAAAAAAAAAAAAAAAAAAAAAAAAAAAAAAAATAAAAATACAAAATATACAAAAAATACTAAAAATACAAAAAACCAAAAAATACTAAAAATACTAAAAAATACTAAAAATGCAAAAAATACTAAAAATACTAATAATAGTAACGACCACGAAGAATTTAAATGTTATTTAAATATAT
This sequence comes from Drosophila sproati, assembly GCA_018904355.1. NCBI lineage: Eukaryota > Metazoa > Arthropoda > Insecta > Diptera > Drosophilidae > Drosophila > Drosophila sproati. The sequence continues at coordinate 96,932 of JAEIFY010000042.1, forward strand.
ATATTGAATTTTATATATATTTTGTAGTATAACTCACCGTTTTGATGATGATGCTGATTTTGACGCAGCACGTTTAACGGTAATTGGGATTGATCTGCGTCCGATTCGCTTGTCGTCGATATGGTTGTGTCCTTCAGCAGCACCAAAGCCTCACCTGACTTGATCGTCGTCAATATATTGGCAGCCTCCGTCTCCGATGCAGTCGGCTGATTGCAATCTGCGCCAGTTGTAGTCACAGCAGCAGTAGCTGCTGCCACTGAGAGATTGGCCTATAAATTAAGGCAGAGGTTATTAATAATAATAATAACATTCATAATAATATCATTAATATTAATAATATTAATAATATTAATAATAATAAAACTAATAATACCAATAAAACTAATAATATACTAATAATACTAAAATACTAAAATACTAAAAATACTAAAAATACTAAAAATACTAAAAATACTAAAAATACTAAAAAATAAAAATACCAAAAAAATAAAAAAAAAAATACTAAAAATACTAAAAAAATACTAAAAATACTAAAAATACTAAAAATACTAAAAATACAAAAAAAATACAAAAAATACAAAAAATACAAAAATACCAAAAATACTCAAAAATACTAAAAATACTAAAAATACTAAAAATACTAAAAATACTAAAAATACTAAAAATACTAAAAATACTAAAAATATATAAAAAAAAAAAAAAAAAAAAAAAAAAAAAAAAAAAAAAAAAAAAATAAAAACTAAAAATACTAAAAATACAAAAAATACTAAAAATACTAAAAATACAAAAAAATACAAAAATACTAAAAATACTAAAAATACTAAAAATACTAAAAATACTAAAAATACTAAAAATACTAAAAATACTAAAAATAAAAAAAACAAAAAATACTAAAAATACTAAAAATACTAAAAATACTAAAAATACTAAAAATACCAAAAATACTAAAAATACCAAAAATACTAAAAATACTAAAAATACTAAAATACTAAAAATACTAAAAATGCAAAAAATACAAAAAATAAAAAATACAAAAAACTAAAAATACTAAAAATACTAAAAATACTAAAAATTAAAAAATAAAATAAAAATACTAAAAAAAAAATACAAAAAAAAAAAAAAAAAAAACAAAAATATAAAAAAAAAAAAAAAACTAAAAATACAAAAAAAAAAAAATACTAAAAATACTAAAAATACTAAAAATACTAAAAATACTAAAAATACTAAAAATACGAAAAAACCAAAAAAAAAAAAAAAATAAAAAAAATAACAAAAATAACTTAAAAATACTAAAATATAAAAATAATAACAAAAAAAAATACCAAAAATACTAAAAATACTAAAAATACTAAAAAAAAAATACAAAAAAAAAAAAAAAAAAAATAAAAATACTAAAAATACTAAAAATACAAAAAAACAAAAAAAAATAAAAATACTAAAAATACAAAAAATACAAAAAATACTAAAAAAAAAAAAAAATAAAAAAAAAATAAAAAATTAAAAATACTAAAAATACTAAAAAAATAAAAAAAAAAAAAAAAAAAAATACTAAAAAAAAAAAATAAAAAAAATAACAAAAAATACTAAAAATACTAAAAATACTAAAAATACAAAAAACTAAAAATCAAAAATACCAAAAATACTAAAAATACTAAAAAAATAAAAAAATACAAAAATACTAAAAATACCAAAAATACTAAAAATACTAAAAAATATAAAAATACTAAAAATACTAAAAATACAAAAAAAAAAAAAAAAAAAAAAAAAAAAAAAATAAAAAAATAAAAATACTAAAAATACAAAAAAAAAAAAAAAAAATACAAAAATACTAAAAATACTAAAAAAAATAAAAATACTAAAAAATACAAAAAATACTAAAAAAAAAAAAAAAAAAAAAAAACAAAAAAAAAAAAATACAAAAAAAACAAAAAAAATATAAAAATACTAAAAATAAAAAAAAAACTAAAAATACAAAAAAATACAAAAATACTAAAAATACTAAAAATACTAAAAATACTAAATACTAAAAATACTAAATACTAAAAATACGAAAAATAATAAAAAATACAAAAAAAAAAAATACAAAAAAAAAAAAAAATACGAAAAATACAAAAAAACTAAAAAAAAAAACTAAAAAATACAAAAAACTAAAAATACTAAAAACTAAAAAAACAAAAATACAAAAAAAAAAATAAAAAAAATAAAAATACTAAAAAACCAAAAACAAAATACTAAAAATACTAAAAATACTAAAAATACAAAAAATACAAAAATAAAAACCAAAAAAATAAAAAAAATAAAAATACTAAAAAAATAAAAAAAACAAAAATACTAAAAATACCAAAAATACCAAAAATACTAAAAATACTAAAAAAAAAAAAAAAAAAAAAAAAAAAATAAAAAAACTAAAAATACTAAAAATACTAAAAATACAAAAAATAAAAAAAAAAAAAAAAAAAAATACCAAAAATACAAAAAATACTAAAAATACTAAAAATACTAAAAAAAACTAAAAATACTAAAAACAAAAATACTAAAAATAAAAAATACAAAAAATACAAAAAAATACAAAAAATACTAAAAATACTAAAAAAAATACTAAAAATACTAAAAATACTAAAAATACTAAAAATACTAAAATACTAAAAATACTAAAAATACTAAAAATACTAAAAATACTAAAAATACCAAAAAATAAAAATACTAAAAATACTAAAAATACTAAAAAAACAAAAAAAAAAAAAAATACAAAAAATACTAAAAATAAAAAAAAAATACAAAAAAAAAATACTAAAAATACTAAAAATACTAAAAATACTAAAAAAAAAAACAAAAAATACAAAAAAAACAAAAATACTAAAAATACCAAAAAAAAAAAAAATAAAAAAATACTAAAAATACTAAAAAAAATACTAAAAATCCCAAAAATACTAAAAATAAAAACAAAAATACAAAAAAAAAAATACTAAAAAAAAAAAATACTAAAAATACTAAAAAAAAAATACCAAAAATACTAAAAAACTAAAAATACTAAAAAAAAAAAAAAAAAAAAAATACTAAAAATACAAAAAATACCAAAAAACAAACAAAAAAAAAAAAAAAAATACAAAAATGAAAAATACTAAAAATACTAAAAATACTAAAAATACTAAAAATACTAAAAATACAAAAAATACTTAAAAAAATAAATAAAAATACTAAAAAAAAAAAAAATAAAAATGATAAAAAAAAAATAGCAAATAAAAATACAAAAAATACTAAAAATACTAAAAATACAAAAATACTAAAAATACTCAGAAATACCAAACACCACACCAAAATCAACCACCCTCTCCGAGAAATGCTAAAAATAAAAATCAATTAGAAGTCCCAAGAAGCAGCTACCAAAAATAGAGGCCTAAAAAAAAAAAGGCAGAAGATAAAAATAATAAAAATAACAATAAATAAAAATACTAAAAATAAAAAAATTAATAAAATAATAATATTAAAAATATTAATAATAAAATAAAAATACTAAAAATAATAATAACAAATATATATATATACATTGTAGCATACCCTCCGGACATGATTGGCGATGCGCGCTGACTACACCAGAAACATACGCTCAAAACACGCCACCAGAAGCGGTGTGGATAGATTAGGCAATCCCCAACAAACGAATATACACACCGCTGTGAAAGAATCATCGACGCCAAAAGTTATCAAAATAATATAACAAATCAAAGGGAACAAAATCAAATGGCCAAAAATAAAAGAAAGATTACTAACCATGAGAGTAGGAGAATCGCATACAGCTACAAATAACGCATCCAATGGGGACCGACCACTGAAGAATTTAAATGTTATTTAAATATATATATTGAATTTTATATATATTTTGTAGTACAACTCACCGTTTTGATGATGATGCTGATTTTGACGCTGCACGTTTAACGGTAATTGGGATTGATCTGCGTCCGATTCGCTTGTCGTCGATATGGTTGTGTCCTTCAGCAGCACCAAAGCCTCACCTGACTTGATCGTCGTCAATATATTGGCAGCCTCCGTCTCCGATGCAGTCGGCTGATTGCAATCTGCGCCAGTTGTAGTCACAGCAGCAGTAGCTGCTGCCACTGAGAGATTGGCCTATAAATTAAGGCAGAGGTTATTAATAATAATAATAACATTCATAATAATATCATTAATATTAATAATATTAATAATATTAATATTAATAATATTAATAATATAAAAGCATTAATAATAACAAATATATATATTTACATTTGTATGCATATCCTCTTCCGGACATGATTGTGCCGTATGCTGCAGATCCGTTGTGCTACTAACACCAGAAACATCATCGTTTACAGCTGCTTTCTCCAAATCCAGCAGCGTCTCGGATCCTGTTGCCGCAGCTATTGCCGATGTTGAAGCGGGTGTGGATGTAGATTTGGCATTCCCCTGCTCATCCCTCGCCACCTTATCGTCAATATGCTCATCGTCCTTTGGCTGTTTGAAAGAATCATCGACGCCATCTAGTTGCTCAATAATATGGTTGCTCATCCATGGGATCCGCATCCAAATCGGCCAATTTGGCAATATTAATCGATTGTTGCTGCTGCTGAGTTGTTGTTGTTGCAGCTTTTAGTTTGTTCGTTCGATTTGTTATAGCTGAATTGGCTGACTGAAGAGGCTGAGGCGGAGGAGAAGCTGCCATCGAGCAGACTTCTGCTGGCTGCCGCCGTTTTATTGGAATCCGCCGAAGCAGTCGCCGCCTGCATCGCAGCTGCCGATGCCAACGCATCCAATTGGGAGCCCTCCACTGAAAAAATAAATGTTAATTAAATATATATATTGAATTTCATATATATTTTGTAGCACAACTCACCGTTTTGATGATGATGCTGATTTTGACGCAGCACGTTTAACGGTAATTGGGATTGATCTGCGTCCGATTCGCTTGTCGTCGATATGGTTGTGTCCTTCAGCAGCACCAAAGCCTCACCTGACTTGATCGTCGTCAATATATTGGCAGCCTCCGTCTCCGATGCAGTCGGCTGATTGCAATCTGCGCCAGTTGTAGTCACAGCTCCATGAGCATCGACACCAAACAGTGCAGCTCTTATTAGGATTATCAATTTGGTGGGTGGCATCCATTTGCATATCAATTCAACAGCTCATTCGTTTTTAATGCATTTGTTTACAATTCAAATTCATTTTTTGCTTGTCAAAATTGTAAAAAAAAAATTAGTTAAGTTAAAATTAAAAATTTAAATGAATACGAAATAAACTATTATTGAGCACTGTGATTGCTGCATTGATGCTAACAATTTATGTTGACGACGACGCTAAATTTTGGCGCCATTTTATCACACAATTTGTTAAAATGCGAATTATTGTTGTTTTTCCTTCTCGCTTACCAAATTAACAATTGCACATATTTGAAATTGAAATGTAAGTCAATAATAAATGAATATGCGACACACTCCAAAATTTGTGCACGCATAGAATGCGCAAAAAAAATGCCGAAGAAAACGACGCACACGGGAGCCGAGCTGGATCATTGCTGCATTGATGCTAACAATTTATGTTGACGACGACGCTAAATTTTGGCGCCATTTTATCACACAATTTGTTAAAATGCGAATTATTGTTGTTTTTCCTTCTCGCTTACCAAATTAACAATTGCACATTATTGAAATTGAAATGTAAGTCAATAATAAATGAATATGCGACACACTCCAAAATTTGTGCACGCATAGAATGCGCAAAAAAAATGCCGAAGAAAACGACGCACACGGGAGCCGAACTGGATCATTGCTGTGCATCCGCGCTGGAAGCGTTACTCTGTTGACTAACATAACGATATATCGATATATCGATGAGCGCAACTCAATTTGGCTAGCGAGGGAAGAACAATAGCGGGTGTGGATGTAGATTTGGCATTCTCCTGCTCAAAATAAATAATAAATAAGTCAATCAAATAATTAAACTAAAAATAAAACAAATAATGATAAGTATAATAAATTATAAATAAATAAATAATAGATAAGTCAAATAAATAAATAAAAATATATGCAAAATAAATAATTAATAAATAAAATAAATATTAAATAAGACAAATAAATAAAAAAAAAAAGTAAATAATAAACAAGAAAAATAAATAATAAATAAATAAAATAAATGCTGGGTATCAACTCATCGATCTCTCTTTCGACTAGGGAATTCTTCATTTGTTTTCTCACTTACATTGTTGTCGTTGTTGTTGTTGCAGCTTTTAGTTTGTTCGTTCGGTTTGTTATAGCAATAATAAATGAATATGCGACACACTCCAAAATTTGTGCGCGCATAGAATGCGCAAAAAAAATGCCGAAGAAAACGACGCACACGGGAGCCGAGCTGGATCATTGCTGCATTGATGCTAACAATTTATGTTGACGACGACGCTAAATTTTGGCGCCATTTTATCACACAATTTGTTAAAATGCGAATTATTGTTGTTTTTCCTTCTCGCTTACCAAATTAACAATTGCACATTATTGAAATTGAAATGTAAGTCAATAATAAATGAATATGCGACACACTCCAAAATTTGTGCACGCATAGAGTGCGCAAAAAAAAAATGCCGAAAAAAACGACGCACACGGGAGCCGAACTGGATCATTGCTGTGCATCCGCGCTGGAAGCGTTACTCTGTTGACTAACATAACGATATATCGATATATCGATGAGCGCAACTCAATTTGGCTAGCGAGGGAAGAAAAATAGCAAGTGTGGATGTAGATTTGGCATTCTCCTGCTCAAAATAAATAATAAATAAGTCAATCAAATAATTAAACTAAAAATAAAACAAATAATGATAAGTATAATAAATTATAAATAAATAAATAATAGATAAGTCAAATAAATAAATAAAAATATATGCAAAATAAATAATTAATAAATAAAATAAATATTAAATAAGACAAATAAATAAAAAAAAAAAGTAAATAATAAACAAGAAAAATAAATAATAAATAAATAAAATAAATGCTGGGTATCAACTCATCGATCTCTCTTTCGACTAGGGAATTCTTCATTTGTTTTCTCACTTACATTGTTGTCGTTGTTGTTGTTGCAGCTTTTAGTTTGTTCGTTCGATTTGTTTTAGCTGAATTGACTGACTGAAGAGGCTGAGGCGGCGCGTAGAAGCTGCCATCGGGCAGCCTTTTCTTGCTCCCCCTTTTTTTTTTCCCCGCCCCCCGCCCCCGCCCCCCCCGCCCCCCCCCCCCCTCCCCCCGCCTCTATTTTGAATCCTTTTTTATAAATTTAATTTTTTTTTTTTTTTAATATAATTTTTGAGCGACAACTCACCGTTTTGATGATGATGCTGATTTTGACGCTGCACGTTTAACGGTAATTGGGATTGATCTGCGTCCGATTCGCTTGTCGTCGATATGGTTGTGTCCTTCAGCAGCACCAAAGCCTCACCTGACTTGATCGTCGTCAATATATTGGCAGCCTCCGTCTCCGATGCAGTCGGCTGATTGCAATCTGCGCCAGTTGTAGTCACAGCAGCAGTAGCTGCTCCACTAAAGATTGGCCTATAAATTAAGGCAGAGGTTATTAATAATAATAATAACATTCATAATAATATCATTAATATTAATAATATTAATAATATAATAATATTAATAATAATAAAAATAATAAACTAAAAAATAAAACTAATAATAATAAAATACTAATAAATATAAAAATAAATAAATACTAAAAAACAAATAAATAAAAATACTAAAAAACTAAAAATACAAAATAAATAATTAAAAATACGAAAAATATTAAAAATACTAAAAAATAAAAATAAAAAAAAAATTAAAAATACAAAAAAAATAAATAATAAAATAAAAAAATAAAAATCAATACAAAAATACTAAGAATACTAAAATACTAAAAATACAAAAATCTAAGAATACTAATACTAATACAAAAAGCGAAAAACCCCCCAACACTACAATACTAAAAATATCCAATAAAAATACTAAAATACTAAAAAATAATATTAATAAAATATACTAAATTAAAATACAAAACAAATAAGAATCAACAACAACAAAAACAAAACTAAAAATAAAAAATACTAAAAAAAAAATAATAAAATACAAAAATATAAAAATATTAAAATAAAAAATACAAAAAATACAAAAATACTAAAAATAAAAAAAATTAAAAATACTAAAAATAAAAAACAAAAATACTAAAAAAACAAATAAATACTAAAAATACTAAAAAATACTAAAAATAAAAATACTAAAAAATAAAAATACTAAAAATACTAAAAATACAAAAATACTAAAAATCTAAAAATACTAAAAATATAAAAAATAAAAATTAAAAATACTAAAAATACTAAAAATACTAAAAAAAAAATACAAAAAATATAAAAATACTAAAAATACAAAAATACTAAAAATACAAAAAAAAAACTAAAAAAAACACAAAAAATAAAAATCTAAAAATACCAAAAAAACTAAAAATACTAGAAATACTAAAAAAAATACTAAAAATAAAAAATTAAAATACAAAAAAAAATCAAAAATACTAAAAAACCAAAAAAAAAAAAAAAAAAAAATACAAAAATACTAAAAATACTAAAAATACTAAAAATACTAAAAAAACTAAAAATACTAAAAATACTAAAAATACAAAAAATACTAAAAATACTAAAATACATAAAAATACTAAAAATAAAAATACTAAAACTAAAAATACTAGAAATACTAAAAAAAATACTAAAAATACTAAAATACTAAAAATACCAAAAATACTAAAAATACTAAAAATACTAAAAATATAAAAATACAAAAAATACAAAAAATACTAAAAATACAAAAAATACTAAAAATACTAAAAATACAAAAAAAATACTAAAAATACTAAAATACAAAAAATAAAAAAAAAAAATAGCAAAAAAAAAAAAATAAAAATACTAAAAATACTAAAAATAAAAATACAAAAAATACTAAAAATATAAAAATACAAAAATACTAAAAATACTAAAAATACTAAAAATACTAAAAAATACTAAAAATAAAAATACTAAAAAAAAAAAAAACTAAAAAATACAAAAAATACAAAAATAAAAAAAGAAAAAAAAATAAAAAAAAAAAATACAAAAAACAAAAAATACTAAAAATCCAAAAATACTAAAATACTAAAAATACTAAAAAAAACTGAAAAAAACAAAAAAAAAAAAAAATACAAAAAATACTAAAAAAAAATACGAAAAATACTAAAAATACTAAAAATACTAAAAATGCAACCAAAAATACTAAAAAAAAAAAAAATACAAAAAAAAAAACAAAAAAAAAAAAAAATACCAAAAATACTAAAAAAATAAAAATACTAAAAATACTAAAAATAAAAATATTAAAAATACTAAAAATACAAAAAATACAAAAAAAACAAAAAATACAAAAAAAAAAAAAATACAAAAAAAAAAAAACAAAAAAAATGCTAAAATACTAAAAATACAAAAAATAAAAATACTAAAAATACTAAAAATAAAAAATAAAAAATACTAAAAATACTAAAAATACTAAAAATACAAAAAATGCAAAAAATACAAAAAATAAAAATACCAAAAATACAAAAAATACAAAAATACTGAAAAAAATGCAAAAAATACTAAAAAAAACAAAAATACTAAAAATACTAAAAATACTAAAATATAAAAATACAAAAAATACTAAAATGCAAAAAAAAAAAAAAAAAATAAAAATACTAAAAAAAAAAAATAAAAATAAAAAAAAAAAAAAAAATACAAAAAATAAAAAAAAAACTAAAAATACTAAAAATACTAAAAATACAAAAAATACAAAAAATACAAAAAATATAAAAAATAAAAAAAATAAAAATACAAAAAATACAAAAAAAAAAATAAAAATACAAAAAATACTAAAAATACTAAAATACAAAAATACTAAAAATACTAAAAATACAAAAAATACTAAAAATACTAAAAATACAAAAAATACAAAAAAATAAAAATACTCAAAAATATAAAAATACTAAAAATACAAAAAATACAAAAAATACTAAAAATACTAAAAATACGAAAAATATAAAAATACTAAAAACTAAAAAATAAAAAATACTAAAAATACAAAAATACATAAAAAACAAAAAATACTAAAAATACAAAAAATACAAAAAATACAAAAAAAAAAAAAAATAAAAAAAAAAAAAATACCAAAAATACTAATAATACTAAAAATACTAAAAATACTAAAAATACTAAAAATGCAAAAAATACAAAAAAAAAATAAAAAAAATAAAAAAAAAATAAAAAAAATACTAAAAATACTAAAACTAAAAAAACTAAAAAACTAAAAAAACAAAAAAAAACAAAAAATGAAAAATAAAAATAAAAAACTAATAAGACAAAAAAATAAAAAAAAAATAAAAATACAAAAAATACCAATAAATATAAAAATACTAAAATACATAAAAATACCAAAAAATACTAAAAATAATAAAAATACTAAAAATACTAAAAATACTAAAAATACTAAAAATAACAAAAATACTAAATATACAAAAAATACTAAAAATATAAATACAAAAATACTAAAAATACAAAAAATACAAAAAAAAATACAAAAAAATAAATAAAAATGAAATCACTAAAATACCTAAAAAACTAAAAATCTGAAAATGCAAAAAATACAAAAAAAAAAAAAATCAAAAAATACTAAAATGTACAAAAAATAATAAAATATAAAAAAAATACATAAAACAAAAAATACCAAAAAATGGAAAAATACCAAAAATACTAATAATTGTAGCTGCTGGTTTTGTTGTTCTTTGTTTGTTCTTCGATATGTTAAAGCTGAATTGGCATTACTGAAGAGGCTGAGTCAGAAATACGTAAAGTACCATCGGAGCGGGCTTCTGATGGCTCCACACATTTAAAAGGAATCCGCCGGCGCGCCGCCTCCGCACTAACAATGCCTACTCATCCAATTGGGAGCCCATCACTGAAAGATTTTGAATCTTGATATTAAATATATATGTGAATTTCATATATACTTTGTAGTACAACTCACCGTTTTGATGATGATGCTGGTTTTGACGCTGCACGTTTAACGGTAATTGGGATTGATCTGCGTCCGATTCGCTTGTCGTCGATATGGTTGTGTCCTTCAGCAGCACCAAACCTCACCTGACTTGATCGTCGTCAATATATTGGCAGCCTCACTCCCCGATGCAGTCGGCTGATCTCCAATCTGCGCCAGTTAAGTCACGGCGCGCGGTAGCTGCTGCCGCTTTGAGAGATTGGCCTTATAAATTAAGGCAGAGGTTATTAATAATAATGATAACATTCATAATAATATCGTATATTAATAATATTAATAATTTTAATATTAATAATATTAATAATAATAATATTAATATTAATAATATTAATAATATAAAAGCATTAATATAACAAATATATATATTTACATTGTATCAGTCCTCTTCCGGACATGATTGTGCCGTATGCTGCAGATCCGTCGTGCTACTTAACACCAGAAACGTCATCACGTTTACGGCTGCTTTCTCCAAAATCCGCAGTCGCGTCTCGGATCCTGTTGCCGCAGCTATTGCCGATGTTGAAGCGGGTGAGGATGTAAATTGTATTCCCCTTATCGTCCCTCGCCACCTTATCGTCAATATGCTCATCATCTTTTGGCTGTTTGAAAAAATTCGACCCCCACCCACCGTCTGGTTGCTCTCATCATTTGGTTGCCATCCGGTCCGGTCCAGGATCAGCCAATTTGGCAATATTAATCGATGTTACTGCTGCTGAGTTGTTGCTCTTGCAGCTTTTAGTTTGTTCGTTCGATTTGTTATAGCTGAATTGGCTGACTGAAGAGGCTGAGGCGGGGGAAGCTGCCATCGAGCAGACTTCTGCTGGCTGCCGCCGTTTTATTGGAATCCGCCGAAGCAGTCGCCGCCTGCATCATAGCTGCCAATGCCAACGCATCCAATGAAGAGCCCTCCACTGAAAAATGAATGTTAATAAATGTGTATGTTGAATTTTATATACATTTTGTAGCACAACTCACCATTTTGATGATGATGCTGATTTTGACGCTGCACGTTTAACGGTAATTGGGATTGATCTGCGTCCGATTCGCTTGTCGTCGATATGGTTGTGTCCTTCAGCAGCACCAAAGCCTCACCTGACTTGATCGTCGTCAATATATTGGCAGCCTCCGTCTCCGATGCAGTCGGCTGATTGCAATCTGCGCCAGTTGTAGTCACAGCAGCAGTAGCTCCTCCCACTGAGGGTTGGCCTACGGATTAAGGCAGAGGTATTAATAATAATAATAACATTCATAATAATATCATTAATATTAATAATATTAATAATAATAATAATAATAATAATAATAATATAATAATAATAATAGTAATAATAATAATAATAATAATAATAATAATAATAATAATAATAATAAAAAAAAAAAAAAAAAAAAAAAAAAAAAAAAAAAAAAAAAAAAAAAAAAAAAAAAAAAAAAAAAAAAAAAAAAAAAAAAAAAAAAAAAATTAATAATAGCATTAATAATAACAAATATATATCTTTGCATTATGTAAGCATATCCTCTTCCGGACATGATTGCGCGTACTCTGCAGATCCGTCGTGCTACTAACACCAGAAACGTCATCGTTTACAGCTGCTTTCTCCCAAATCCAGCAGCATCTCGGATCCTGTTGCCGCAGCTATTGCCGATGATGAAGCAGGTGTGGATGTAGAATTGACATTCCCCTGGTTGTCACTCGCCCCTCCTCGTCAATGTATTTCGTCATTCCTTTGGGCTGTTTGAAAGAATCATCGACGCCATCTAGTTCTCTGGTAACTATGGTCTGCTCGTCCGTTGGATCCGCATCCAACTCGGCCAATTTGGCAATATTAATCAATTGTTGCTGCTGCTGAGTTGTTGTTGTTGTAGCTTTAGTTTGTTCGTTCGATTTGTTATAGCTGAATTGGCTGATCTGAAGAGGTTGAGGCGGAGAAGAAGCTACCATCGAGCAGACTTGTACTGGCTGACGCCATGTTGGTGGAATCCGCCGAAGCAGTCACCGCCTACCTCCGCGGCTGCCGATGCCAACATTCCGATTCGAACTCTGGAAAAAATAAATGTTAATTAAATGTATATATGAATTTCATATATATTTTGTGGCACGACATCACCGTTTTGATGATGAT
>JAEIFY010000043.1:0-75838 GCA_018904355.1 Drosophila sproati
AATATACTCAATAATAATACCAAAAATACTAATAATACTAATAATACAACAAAACTAATAATACAATACAATTTAATATTAATAATATTAATAATACTAATAATACCAAAAATACTAAAAATACTAAAATACTAAAAATATTAATAACTAAAAATACAAAAATAATAAAAATACTAAAAATATCTAAAAATACTGCAAAATTAATACTAATAAATGTAAAAAATACAAAAAATACAAAATAATACGAATAAAAAAACAATACTAAAATACCAATAATACTAATAATACAAATAATACTAAAAATACGAAAAATTAAAATATCCATAAATACTAATAATACTAATAATATTAATAATACTAATAATATTAATAATATTAATAATACTAATAATACTAATAATACTAATAATGCTAAAATAAATTAAAAATACTAATAATACTAATAATACTAATAATACTCATAATATTAATAATACTAATAATACTAATAATACTAATAATATAAAAATATAAAATATCCGAAATACTAAAAATACAATAATAATAAAAATACTAAAAATACGAAAAATACTAAAAGTACTAAAAATACTAAGAAAAATACGAAAAATACTAAACCAAATACAAAATATACGAAAAATAATAAAATAATAAATACTACAAAAAATACTAATCTTAAATACAAAAAATACGAAGAATACTAAATCTCAAATATTAAAAATATTAAAAAAATACGAAAAATCCTAAAAATACAAAAATATAAAAATATTAAAAATACTAATAATACTAATAATACTAAAAATACTAATAACTACTAAAAATACTAAAAATACTAAAAATCCCAAAATACTAAAAATACACCTACAAATACTAATAATACTAATAATAATAATAATAATAACGACCACGAAGAATTTAAATGTTAATTAAATATATATATTGAATTTTATATACATTTTGATACAACTCACCGTTTTGATGATGATGCTGATTTTGACGCTGCACGTTTAACGGTAATTGGGATTGATCTGCGTCCGATTCGCTTGTCGTCGATATGTTGTGTCCTTCAGGCAGCACCAAAGCCTCACTAACCGGTCACTCGTCAATATATTGGCAGCTTCCGTCTCCGATGCAGTCGGCTGATTAGCAATCTGCGCCAGTTGTAGTCACAGCAGACAGTAGCGCTGCGCCACTGAGAGATTGGCCTATAAATTAGGGATAGGTTATTAATAATAATAATAACATTCATAATAATATCATAATAATATTAATTAATATTAATAAAAAAATATTAATTAATATTAATAATATTAATAATATAAAGCATTAATAATAACAAATATATATATTTACATTTGTATCCATATCCTCTCCCCGACATGATTGTGCCGATGCTGCAGATCCGTCTGTGCTCTTAACATCGGAAAACATCATCGTTTACAGCGGCTTTTTCCCAATCCAGCAGCGCTTCGGATCCTGTTGCCGCAGCTATTGCCGATGTTGAAGCGGGTGTGGATGTAGATTTGGTATTCCCCTGCTCATCCCTCGCCACCTTATCGTCAATATGCTCATCGTCCTTTGGCTGTTTGAAAGACTAACATCACGCCATCTAGTTGCTCAATAATATGGTTGCTCATCCATGGGATCCGCATCCAAATCGGCCAATTTGGCAATATTAATCGATTGTTGCTGCTGCTGAGTTGTTGTTGTTGCAGCTTTTAGTTTGTTCGTTCGATTTGTTATAGCTGAATTGGCTGACTGAAGAGGCTGAGGCGGAGGAGAAGCTGCCATCGAGTAGACTTCTGCTGGCTGCCGCCGTTTTATTGGAATCTGCCGAAGCACTCGCCGCCTGCATCACAGCTGCCGATCCAACGCATCCAATTGGGAGCCCTCCACTGAAAAATAAATGTTAATTAAATATATATATCGAATTTTATATATATTTTGTAGCACAACTCACCGTTTTGATGATGATGCTGATTTTGACGCTTGCATGTTTAAGGGTAATTGGGATTGATCTGCGTCCGATTCGCTTGTCGTCGATATGGTTGTGTTCTTTCAGCAGCACGAAAGCCTTACCTGACTTGATTGTCGTCAATATACTGGCAGCCTCCGTTTCCGATGCAGTCGGCTAATTGACAATTTGCGCCAGTTTTAGTCACAGCAACAGTAGCTGCTGCCACTGAGAAATTGGCCTATAAATCAAGGCAGAGGTTATTAATAATAATAATAACATTCATAATAATATCATAGATATTAATAATATTAATAATATTAAAATAATATTAATAATATTAATAAGATAAAAGCATTAATAATAACAAATATATATATTTACATGTGTATCCATATCCTCTTCCGGACATGATTGTGCCGTATGCTGCAGATCCGTCGTGCTTAACACCAGAAACATCATCGTTTACAGCTGCTTTTTCAATCGAGCAGCGTCTCGGATCCTGTTGCCGCAGCTATTGCCGATGTTGAAGCGGGTTGGAGATTTGGCATTCCCTGCTGATCCCTCGCCACCTTATCGTCAATATGCTCATCGTCCTTTGGCTGTTTGAAAGAATCATCGACGCCATCTAGTTGCTCAATAATATCATCCATGGGATCCTTATCGGGCCAAATTTGGCATACTAATGGATTGTTGCTGCTGCTGAGTTGTTGTTGTTGCAGCTTTTAGTTTGTTCGTTCAATTTGTTATAGCTGAATTGGCTGACTGAAGAGGCCTGGAGGCGAGGAGAAGCTGCCATTGAGCAGACTTCTGCTGGCTGCCGCCGTTTTATTGGAATCCGCCGAAGCACTCGCCGCCTGCATCACAGCTGCCGATGCCAACGCATCCAATTGGAGCCCTCCACTGAAAAATAAATGTTAATTAAATATATATATTGAATTTTATATATATTTTGTAGCACAACTCACCGTTTTGATCATGATGCTGATTTTGACGCTGCACGTTTAACGGTAATTGGGATTGATCTGCGTCCGATTCGCTTGTCGTCGATATGGTTGTGTCCTTCACAGCACCAAAGCCTCACCTGAATTGATTGTTGTCAATATATTGGCAGCCTCCGTTCCAATGCAGCCGGCTGATTGCAATCTGCGCCAGTTGTAAGTCACAGCAGAAGCTGCTGCCACTGAGAGATTGGCCTACAAATTAAGGCAGAGGTTATTAATAATAATAATAACATTCATAATAATATTATTAATATTAATAATATTAATATTAATAATAATAATAATAATAATAAATAATACTAATAAAACTAATAATATTAATAATATTAATACTAATAATATTAAAAATATTAAAATATTAAAATACTAAAATACTAAAATACTAAAAATACTAAAAATATAGAGATAATGAAAAATACTAAAAATACTAAAAATACTAAAAAATACAAAAATACTAAAAAAATACTAAAATACTAAAAGTATAAAATACAAAATACTAAAAATACTAAAAATACTAAAAAATACTAAAATACTAAAAATACCTAAAATATAAATACTAACCAATACACAAAAATATAAAAATACCAAAAATACTAAAAATACTAAAAATACTAAAAATACAAAAAATAAAAAGTACTAAAAATATAATAAAGTAATAATTTAATACTAATAATACTAATGAGTACTAATAATACTAAATAATACTAATAATACTAACAAATACTAATAATACTAATAATATTAATAGTATACTGATAATACTAATAATACTAATAATATTAATAATATTGAATTATAATACTAATAATATTAAAAATATTTAAAAAATAATAATACTTATTCCAATAATACCTAAAAATACTAATAATCTAAATAATAAACATAAAATACTAAAAATACTAAAAATATCTAAAAATATAAAAACCTAAGAAATAACAAAAATATAAAATACCAAAAAATACAAAAATACTAAAAAAACACCAAAATACCAAAATACTAAAAATACTAAAAATACTAAAAATACTAAAAAATACTAAAAATACTAAAAATACTAAAATTACTAAAAATATAAAAATAATAAAAATACTAAAAATCCAAAATTAAAAATACTAAAATTACAAAAAATACTAAAAAGTACTAAAAATACAAAAATACAAAAATACTAAAAAAATACTAAAAAATTACTAAAAATACGAAAAATATAAAAATACTAAAATACCAAAAATACAAAAAAACAAAAAACCAAAAAATACCAATAATACTAATAATACTAAAAATACAAATAATACATAAAAATACTAATAATACCAAAAATACTAATAATATAATAATACTAATAATAATAATACTAAAAATAATACTAATAATACTTATAAAAAATACTAATAATATTAAAAACTAAAATAATAAAATACTAATATTACTAAAAATACAAAAAATTATAAAAACTAAAAATACTAAAAATACGAAAATCTTAAAATACAAATAAAATACCAAAAATCAAAAAAAAAAACAAAAATACCAATAATACTAAAAAAACCAAAAAATATTAAAAATACCAAAAATACCAAAAATACTAATAATACTAATAATATTAATACTAATAATACTAATATTACTAATAATTACTAATATTAATAATAATACTAATAATATTAATAATACTAAAAATACTAATAATACTAAAAATACTATAAAATATTAAAAATACAAATAATACTAAAAATAATAAAATACAAAACCTAAAATACTAAAAATACAAAAAATAACAAAAAATATAAAAATACACAAAAATACTAAACCTAAAAAATATAAAATGCAAAAAATCAAAAAATACAAAAAATTACAAAGAATTAAAATACTACAAATACTAAAATAATAAAAAATACATAATAAAAAAAACTAAAAATACTAAAAATACTAAAATACTAATAATACTAATAATACTAGTAATATAATAATACTAAAAATTACTAAATAATACTAAAAATACCAAAAATACTAAAATTACCAAAAAAATACTACAAATACTAATAATACTAATAATAATAAATAATAATATACAAGCCACAAAGAACTTAAATGTTAAAAAATATGTTGAATTTATACTAAACATATATTGATGATAATAATGATCGTAGTAAGTAAATTGGGTTGATCGGCCACAAAAACTTAAATATTAAAACATTCAGAAGCACCAAAGCCCCCTGACTTGGTCATAAATATTAAAACCTATATGCACCTGATTAAAAATACACCAGATAATACATACGCCTAGCGCTACTAAAGTATCAAAATTACCGGCAGAGGTTATTAAAATAATGAAAAAAATTCAAAAAAATATCAATAATATTAATAATATTGATAATATTAATAATATAATAATATTAATAATATAAAGCATTAATAATAACAAATATAAATAATTACAAATATATCCATATACTCCCCAAACAATACTAAAATACTTAAATACTAAAATACTAAACACCAGAAACATCATCAGCCTAAATACACGCCTCGGGGTCCCCCACAAAGATAAGGCCCCCTGCTAACCTCACCTATACCTAAATATAAACATATTTGAATAATATGAAAGAATCATCAACACATATAAAAAATACAATAATATGGTTGCTAAAAGGATCACACCAAATACGCAACATGAATAAAAATAATAGATAGTGCGCGGAGTAGTGATGAATAAGCTATATAAAATACTAAAAATACTAAAAATACTAAATTGAATGACTTAAAGATACTGAGGGAGAATGAAGTTACCTGGGGCAATTCCGCCAAAAATTGGAAAAAAATCAACACAGCAGTCAACCAGCATCACACTAACAAAAACAAGATCAATAAGAAGCACCCACTGAAGAATTTAAATGTTAATAAATATATATATTGAATTTTATATATATTTTTTTGCAGCAAGCTCCACCGTTTTGATGATGATGCTGATGTTGGTAGCTAGCACGTTTAACGGTAAATTGGGAATTGGGCCCATCTGCCGTCCGATTCGCTTGTCGTCGATATGGTTGTGCTCCCCCAGCAGCACCAGAAGCCTCACCTGACTTGATCGTCGTCAATATATTGGCAGCCTCCGTCTCCGATGCAGTCGGCTATTGCAATCTGCGCCAGTTGTAGTCACATCTCCATGAGCATCGACACCAAACAGTGCAGCTCTTACTAGGATTATCAATTTGGTAAGGTGGCATCCATTTTCATATCAATTCAACAGCTCATTCGTTTTTAATGCATTTGTTTACAATTGAAGTTCATTTTTGGCTTGTCAAAACTGTAAAAAAAATTAGTTAAGTTAAAATTAAAAATTTAAATGAATACGATATAAACTATTAGAACGTGATTGCTGCATTGATGCAACAATTTATGTTGACGACGACGCTAAATTTTGGCGCCATTTTATCACACAATTTGTTAAAATGCGAATTATTGTTGTTTTTCCTTCTCGCTTACCAAATTAACAATTGCACATTATTGAAATTGAAATGTAAGTCAATAATAAATGAATATATGAAACACTCCAAAAGTTGCGCACGCATAGAATGCGCAAAAAAAAATTCCTAGAAAAGACAACGA
This sequence comes from Drosophila sproati, assembly GCA_018904355.1. Classification (NCBI taxonomy): domain Eukaryota; kingdom Metazoa; phylum Arthropoda; class Insecta; order Diptera; family Drosophilidae; genus Drosophila; species Drosophila sproati. The sequence continues at coordinate 6,556 of JAEIFY010000043.1, forward strand.
CGCACACGGGAGCCGAACTGGATCATTGGTGCATCCGCGCTGGAAGGGTTACTCTGTTGAGCTAACATAACGATATCGATATATCGATGAGCGCAACTCAATTTGGCTAGCGGGGAAGAACAATAGGGGGTGTGGATGTACTTTGACCTTCTTACCAAAATAAATAATAAATAAGTCAATCAAATAATTAAATAAAAATAACACAAATAATGATAAGTATAATAAATTATAAATAAATAAATAATAGATAGAGTCAAATAAATAAATAAAAATATATACAATAAATAAAAAAAAAATAATAATAATAAATAAAATAAAATAATAAATAAGACAAATAAATAAAAAAAAAATTAAATAGTAAAAGCAGAGGAATATAATAATCACAATTCCAACTCCTCTCCAATCCCCGCTAGGGAATTCTTCATTTGTTTTCTCACTTACATTGTTGTCGTTGTTGTTGTTAGGCACTTTTAGTTTGTTCGTTTAAACTGTTATAGCTATGAATGGCGACTTGAAGAGGCTGAGGCGGAGGATAAGCTGTCATCGAGCAGACTTCTGTGGCTGCGCCGTTTTATTGGGATCCCCGAAGCAGTCCCGCAGCCTCCCCATCACAGCTGCCGATGCCAACGCATCCAATGGCGAGCCCTCCTAAAAAAATAAATGTTAATTAAATATATATATTGAATTTTATATATATTTTGTAGGCCATACTCACCGTTTTGATCGATGATGCTGATTTTGACGCGGCACGTCTAACGGTGAATCGGGATTGTATCGTGCGTCGGTTTCTTGTGGTCGATATGGTTGTCTCCTCGGCAGCAGCCGAAGCCTCACGACTGAGGTGACAAGATACGGAGGTCATTCTTTGTGGCCTGAGTTGGGCGGATTCGGCTGTAATCCTGCGCTCAGTTGGAGTCACAGCAGCAGTAGCTGCTGCCACTGAGAGATTGGTCTTACAATTAAGTAGAGGTTATTAATAAATAATAAATTCATAAAATATCATAAATTAATATTAATAATATAAAATAAAAAAACTTAAAATAATAATAATCAAATAATAATAATAATAAAACTAATAATATTAATAATATTAATAATATTAATACTATTTATACTAATAATACTAATACTAAAAATACTAAAATATTTAAAAATACTAAAATATTAAAATACTAAAAATATAAAAAATACTAAAATTAAAAATTTAAAAATACTAAAAATACTAAAAAATACTAAAAAATACCAAAATTACCAAAAATACTAAAAATATAAAAATACTAAAAAATACTAAAAATATAAAAATACTAAAATAAAAATACTAAAAAATACTAATAATATTAATAATATTAATACTAATAATATTAATAATAATAATATCAATACTAATAATATTTAATATATACTGAATACTAATTATACAAAAATACTAAAAATATAAAATACTATATACTACAAAATACTAAAATACTTAAAATACTAAAAATACTAAAAATACTAAAAATACTAAAAATACAAAAAATACTTAAAATACTAAAAATACTAAAAGTATTAAAAAATATTAAAAATACTAAAAATACAAAAAATACCAAAATACTAAAAATACAAAAAATACAAAAAATACTAAATATACTAAAAATACTAAAAATACTAAAAATACCAAAAAGACCAAAAATACTAAAATACTAAAAAATACTAAAAATACAAAAAATACTAAAAATACCAAAATACTAAAAAATACTAAAAATACAAAAAAAATAAAAATACTAAAAATACTAAAAATACTAAAAATACCAAAAATACCAAAAAATACTAATAACACTAATAATACTAAAGAATACTAAAAATACTAATAACTAATAATACTAAAAATACTAATAATACTAAAAATACTAAATATACTAAAATACTAAAAATACTAAAAATACCAAAAACACTGAAAATACGCAAAAATACAAAAAATACGAAAATAATAAAAAATATAAAAAATAAATTAAAAATATTAAAATATTAAAAAATACTAAAAATACTAATAATACTAATAATACTAATAATACTAAAATACCAAAAATATTAAAAAATATAAAAAATACCAAAAATACTAAAAATACTAAAGGATACTAAAAATACAAAAAATACTAAAAATACTAAAAATACTAATAATACTAATAATACTAATAATAATAATAATAATAATGATGATGAAGAATTTAAATGTTGATAAATATATATATTGAATTTTATATATATTTTGAGTAAGAGATTAATTGTTTTGATGATGATGCTGTACCCTTTAATGCTGCACGTTTAACGGTAATTGGGGTTGACTGCATGTTCGATTTGCTTGTTGTTGATATGGTTGTGTCCTTCAGCAGCACCAAAGCCTCACCTGACTTGTATCCTTGTCAATATATTGGCAGCCTTTGTCCCGATGGAGTCGGCTGATTGGAATCTGAGTTGTAGCTCACAGTAGCAGCAGCTGCTTGCCACCGAGAGGGATTGGCCTATAAATTAAGACAAGTTATTAATAATAATAATAACATTCATAATAATATCATTAATATTAATAATATTAATATTAATAATAATAATAATAATAAAACTAATAATAATAATAATAAAACTAATAATAATAATAATCAAACTAATAATACTAATAAAACTAATAATATTAATAATATTAATAATATTAATATTAATTATATTAATAATATTATAATACTAAATATATTATAAAATACTAAAATATTAAAATACTAAATACTAAAATACCAAAAATACTAAAAAATACTAAAATTACCAAAATACTAAAAATACTAAAACACTATACCAAAAACACTAAACACTTAAATACGAAATATACTAAAAATACTAAAATACTAAAAATACTAAAAATACTAAAAATACTAAAAATACTAAAAATACAAAAAATACAAAAAAAAAAAACAAAAAATACCAAAAATACTAAAAATACTAAAAATACCAAAAATACTAAAGATACAAAAGATACAAAAAATACAATAAATAAAAAAAAAACACACAAAAAATACAAAAAATACAAAAAAAATACAAAAAATGCAAAAAATATAAAAAATTAAAAAAAAAAAAAAAACTAAAATACAAAAAATATAAATACAATGAAAAATACAAAAAATACTAGAAATACTGAATAATACTAATAATACTAAAATACTAAAATACTAAAATACTAAAAATTAAAAACTAAAAAATACCAAAAATACTAAAAATACTAAAATACCAAAAATACTAAAAATACTAAAAATACTAAAAATTAAAATACTAAAAATATAAAAATATAAAATACTAAAAATACTAAAAATACTAAAAATACTAAAAATGCTAAAATACTAAAATACTAAAAATACTTATAATACTAAAAATACCAAAAATACTAAAAATACTAAAAATATGAAAAATATGAAAATACTAAAAATACTAAAAATAACTAAAAATACTAAAAATACTAAAAAATACTAAAAATACTAAAAATATAAAATAATTATAAATACTAAAAAATACTAAAATATTAAAATACCAAAAATATTTATAAATATAATAATACTAATAATATTAATATAATTAATACTAACAATACTAATAATACTAATAATACTAACAATACTAATAATACTATAATACTAATAATACTAATAATACTAATAACACCAAAATACTTAAATACTAAAATACTAAAAATACATGAAATACTAAAAAATACCAAAAATGCTAAAAATACTAAAAAAACACTAAAAATACTAATAGCTAAAAATACGCAAAAATACTAAAAATACTAAAAATACAAAAAATACTAAAATACTAAAAATACTAAAAATACTAAATATAATACTAATAATACTAATAATACTAATAACACTAAAAATACTAAAAATACCAAAAATACTAAAAATACTAAAATACGCAAAAATACTAAAAATACTAAAAAATACTACAAATACTAACAATACTAATAATACTAAAATAATAATAATAATGGGGACCATGAATAATTTAAATGTTAAGTAAATATATATATTGAATTTATATATATTTTGTATACAACTCACTGTTTTGATGATGATGCTGATTTTGACGCAGCACGTTTACGGTGATTGCGCTTGATCACTGTCCGACTCGCTTGTCGTTGATATGGTTGTGTCCTTCAGCAGCACCGGAAAGCCTCACCTGGCACTGGATCGTCGTCAATATCGGCAGCCTCCGTCTCCCGACCGGTAGTCGGCTGGATTGGAGGATCTGCGACGAGTTGTAGTCACAGCTCCATGAGCATCGACACCAAACAGTGCAGCTCTATTAGGATTATCAATTTGGTAGTGGCGGGGCATCGCATTTGCATATCAATTCGGAACAGCTTATCTGTTTTTAATGTATTTGTCTTACACTTCGGAATTCATTTTTGCTTGTCAAAACTGTAAAAAAAAATTAGTTAACTTAAAATTAAAAATTTAAATGAATACTATACAACTATTATTGATGCCACCCATTGATGCTGCATTTATGCTCGATGATTACGCTGAAAATTTTGGCGCTATTTTTATCACACAATTTGTTAAAATGCGGAATTATTGTTGTTTTTTCCTTTCGCTTATTGTAATTAATATTGCACATTATTGAAATTGAAATGCAAGTTAATAATAAATGAATATGCGACACATTTTAAAATTTGTGGACGCATAGACGGCGCAAACAAAAAATTCCGAAGAAACGACAACGGACTGATATGGGAGCCGAACTGGATCATTGCGCGTATCCGAGCGGGTAGGGTTGACTCGCTGACTGAACATAACGATATATCGATATATCGACGAGCGCAACTCAATTTGGCTAGCGAGGGAAGAACAATAGCGGGTGTGGATGGCCAGATTTGGCATTCTCCCGCTCGGAAAATAAATAAGTCAATTAAATAATTAAACCGGAAAAATAAAACAAATAATGATAAGTATAATAAATTATAAATAAATAAATAATAGATAAGTCAAATAAATAAATAAAAATATATAATAAATAAATAATGAATAAATAAAATAAATATTAAATAAGACAAATAAATAAAATAAATATTAAATAAGACAAATAAATAAAAAGTAAATAATAAACAAGAAAAATAAATAATAAATAAATAAAATAAATGCTGGGTATCACTTTACCCCCATCCTCTCTTTCGACTAGTGAATTCTTCATTTGTTTTCTCACGTAGATTGCTGTCGTCTGTCGTCGTCAGACTCTCAGTTTGTTCGTTCGATTTGTTATAGCTGGAACTTTGGCGGACTGAAGGGGCCGAGCGGAGACAGAAGCTGCCATCGAGCAGATATTTGCTGGCTGCCGCCGTTTTATTGGAATCCGCCCGAAGCAGTCGCCGCCTGCATCACAGCTGCCGATGCCAACGCATCCAATTGGGAGCTTCTTCATGAAAAATAAATGTTAATTAAATATATATATTGAATTTTATATATATTTTGTGAGACAACCTATCGTTCCGATCATTACCTGCTGATTTGGACGCTTAACGTTGAAAATTAATTGGGATTGATCCGGCGTCCGATTTGCTTGTCGTCGATACTGTTGTGTCCTTCAATAGCACCAAAACCTCACCTGATTGAGCGTTGTCAATATATTGGCAGCCTCCGTTGCGATGTGAGTCGCCGAATTGTAATCATGGGTCAGACCCAGTCACAGCAGCAGTAGCTGCTGCCAACTAGAGATTGGCCTATAAATTAAGGCAGAGGTTATTAATAATACTAATAACATACAAAATACTACATAAATACTAAAAATATAAATATTAAAAATATTAAAATAAAAAAGCTAAAAATACCAATAATTAAACTTAAAAATACTAAAAATCAAAGCTAAAAATACTAAAATACTAAAATACTAAATATATAAAAATACTAAAAGTATAAAAATACTAAATTACTAATACTCAACAATACTAAAAATACAAAAATACTACCAAAAACACAAAAAAATAAAAAAAATACTAAAAATATAAACAAAAAATACCAAAAAATACTAAAAAATACTAAAAAAAATAAAAAAATACAAAAAATACGAAAAATACAAAAATTACGAAAAATACTAAAAATACCACGAAAAAAAAAAAAACCAAAAATTACTAAAAATACTAAAAATACTAAAATACTAAAAATAATAAAAAATACAAATAATATGAATATAATATACAATAATATAAAAATACCAAATAGTACTAAAAATACAAAAATACAAAAAATACCAAAAAAAAAAAATACTAATAATACGAAAAATACTAAAAACACGAAAAATACAAAAATACTAAAAATAAAAAAGACTAAAAATAAAAAAACAAAAAATACAAAAAATACTAAAAATATGAAAAATACCAAAAATACAAAAATACTAAAAATACTAAAAAAATACTAAAAAATACTAAAATACTAATAATACTAAAAGACTAAAAAAATAAACTAAAAATACTAAAAAAATACTAAAAATACCAAAAATACCAAAATACTAAAAATACTAAAATAAAAACTAAAAATACTAAAAAATACTAAAAATACCAAAAATATAAAAAATACCAAAAACACCAAAAAACTAAAAACACTAAAATACTAATAATACTAAATATAAACAAAAAATACAAAACAAAAATACCCAGAGTACAAAAATACTAACACCATACTAAAAAAATACTAAAAATACTAAAAATACAAAAATACAAAAAATACCAAAAATACTAAAAATACTAAAATAAAAAATACTAAAAGTACTAAAAATATAAAAATACAAAATAAAAAATATTAAAAATACTAAAAATACAAAAAATATGAAAATACAAAAAAATACTAAAAATACTAAAAAAAAAAATACTAAAAATACTAAAAATACTAAAATACTATAATACTAATAATACGAAAAATACTAAAAATACTAAAAATACCAAAAAATACCAAAAATACCAAAAATACTAAAAATACTAAAAATACAAAAATACTAAAAATACAAAAAATACTAACAATATAAATAATACTACTAATAATAATAATAATAACGACCACGAATAATTGAAATGTTAGATAAATATATACATTGGGTTTCATATATATTTTGAGGACAACTCACTGTTTCGATGATGATGCTGATTTTGACGCTGTACGTTTAACGGTAATTGGGATTGATCTGTGTCCGATTCGCTTGTCGTCGACATGGTTGTGTCCTTCAATAGCACCAGAGCCTCACCGGACTGATTGTCGTCAAATATTGGCAGCCTCCGTCTCCGAGGAGTGGCTGATTGCAATTTGCGCGAGAGTTGTAGTCACAGTAGCAGTAGCTGCTGCCACTGAGAGATTGGCCTACAAATTAAGGCAGAGGTTATTAATAATAATAATAATATTCATAATAATATCATTAATATTAAAATATTATTATTAATAATAATAATAATAATAAAACTAATAATAATAATAATAAAATAATAATAATAATAACTCATAACCTAATAAAACTAAAAAAATTAATAAAAATAATAATATTAAAATATTATCACTACTAATACTACAACAATACTAATAATACTAAAATACTAAAATACTAAAAATATAAAACACAAAAATACCAAAAATACTAAAAATACTAAAATTACCAAAAATACTAAAAATACTAAAAATACTAAAATACCAAAAATACTAAAAATACTTAAAATACGAAATATACTAAAAATACTAAAATACTAAAAATACTAAAAATACTAAAAATACTAAAAATACTAAAAATACAAAAAATAAAAAAAAAAATAGAAAAAAAAAAATACCAAAAATACTAAAAATACTAAAAATACTAAAGATACAAAAGAGACAAAAAGATACAAAAAATACAAAAAAAAAATAACAAAAAATACAAAAAATACAAAAAATATAAAAAAAATAGAAAAAATGCAAAAAAAAAAAAAAAAAAACCAAAAATAAACCAAAAATACAAAAAACAGAAAAATATGAAAAATACAAAAAATACTAAAATACTAATAATACTAAAAATACTAAAATACTAAAATACAAATATTAAAAAAATACTAAAAAATACTAAAAATACTAAAATACTAAAAAGATACCAAAAATAACTAAAAATACTAAAAAACCCAAAATACTAAAATACTAAAATACTAAAATACTAAAAATACTAAAATACTAAAAATACTAAAAAAAAATACTAAAAATATAAAAAATACTAAAAATACTAAAAATACTAAAATACCAAAAATACCAAAATACAAAAAAAAAAAAAAATACAAAAAAAAAAAAAAAAATACAAAAAAACAAAAAAAAAAAAAAAAATACTAAAACACTAAAATACTAAAAATACAAAAAATACAAAAAATACGGAAAAATACAAAAAATACGAAAAAGACAAAAATACAACAAAAAAAAAAAAATTCCCAAAATTACAAAAAATACTAAAAATACAAAAACCCAAAAAAAAAAAAAATACGAAAAATACGAAAAATACTAAAAATACTAAAAATACTAAAAATACTAAAAATACAAAAAATATCAAAATACAAAAAATACAAAATATAAACTAAAATACTGAAAAAATATAAAAAAATACTAAAAATACTAAAAATACTAAAATACTAAAAAAGATAAAAAATAAAAAAAAATACTAAAATACTAAAAATACTAAAAATACTAAAAATACTAAAAATACTAAAAATACTAAAAAAATACTAAAAAATACTAAAAAATACTAAAAATACTAAAAATACAAAAAAATACTTAAAATACTAAAAATAAACAAAACTCAAAATACCAAAAATACTAAAAATACGAAAAATACTAAAAATACTAAAATAAAAATACTAAAAATACTAAAAATACTAAAAATACTAAAAATACCAAAAATACTAAAAATACTAAAAATACTAATAATACTAATAACAAATATAAAAAAAAAAATACAAAAACTACTAAAAATATAAAAATAAGAAAAATACTAAAAAATACTAAAAAAAAAATACTAAAAATACTAAAAATACCAAAAAAAAAAAATACCCAAAATACTAAAAACACTAAAAATACTAAAATACTAAAAATATAAAATATGAAAAATACTAAAAATACTAAAAATACTAAAAATACTAAAATACTAAAAAATACTAAAAATACTAAAAATACAATAAATACCAAAAATACTAAAATATAAAAATACTAAAAACACTAAAAACACTAAAATACTAAAATACTAAAAATACTAATAATACTAAAAATACTAAAAATACTAAAAATATAAAATACGAAAAATACGAAAAATACGAAAAATACGCAAAAATAACTAAAAATACTAAAAATACTAATAATACAAATAATACTAATAATAATAATAATAATAACGACCTTGGAGAAGAATTGGAAATGTTAATTAAAATATAATTGAAATTCAATATATATTTCGGGGCACAACTACTGTTTCGATGATGATGCTGATTTTGACGCTGCACGTTTAACGGTAATCGGGATCTGATCTACGTCCGATTCGGCTTGTCGTGCGATATGGTTGTGTCCCCCTTATCACCAAAGCCTCACCTGACTCGATCGTCGCACAATTGGTAGCCGCGTCTCCGACGGCGGGCCTAACGCCTATGCAATCTGCGAGTTGTAGTGCAAATCAGGCAGGAGCTGCTGCCACTGAGGATTGGCCTATAAATTAATGAGGTTATTAATAATAATAATAATATTCATAATAATATCATTAATATTAATAATATTAATATTAATAATAATAATAATAATAAAACTAATAATAATAATAATAAACTAATAATAATAATAATCAAAAAATACTAAATAAAACTAATAATATTATAATATTAATACTATCAATACTATTAATACTAAAATACTGAAAATACTAAAATACTAAAATACTAAAATACTGAAAATACTGAAAATACTGAAAATACGAAAAATACTAAAAATAAAAAAATACTAAAATACCAATATAAAAATACTAAAAAAATACCGAAAATACTAAAAATACTAAAAATACAAAAAAAAATATAAAAACAAAAATAAAAAAAAATAACAAAAATTAAAAAATATAAAAGAAAAAATACAAAAAATACGAAAAATACAAAAATACAAAAAACTAAAAATATTCTAAAATACAAAAATACTAAAAATACTAAAAAATACTAAAATTTTAATAATACTAAAAATACTAATAGTACTAATAATACTAAAATACTAATAGTACTAACAATAGAATAATACTAAAATAGTACTAATAATACTAATAATACTAATAATACTGAAAATACTAAACCAAATACTAATAATACTAAATAAATAAAAATACTAAAAATAAGAAATACGAAAAATACGAAAAATACTAAAAAAAAAACAAAAAAAAAAAAAAAAACATAAAAAAATAAAAAAATATAAAAAATGCTAAAATACTAAAAATACTAAAAATAGAACAATACGAAAATAAAAAAAATACTAAAAATATAAAAATATTAAATACTAAAATACTAAAAATACTAAAAATACCAAAAATACAAAAAATACAAAAAGAAAAAAAAATAAAAAAAAAAATAGAAAAAAAAAATACAAAAAAAAACAAAATATACAAAAAAAAAAAAAAAAAAAAAATTAAAAAAAAATACAAAAAAAATACTAAAAACACTAAATATACAAAAATAGAAAAAATAAAAAATAAAAAATACAAAAAATACTAAAACACGAAATAAAAAAAAAAAAAAAAAATACAAAAAACAAAAAAAAAAAAAAATACAAAAAAATGCTAATAATACTAATAATACTAAAAATACTAAAAATACAAAAAATGCCAAAAATACTAAAAATATTAAAAATAAAAAAAACAAAAAAAAAAAAAATTCAAAAAAATAAAAAAATACTAAAAATACTAACAAAACTAAAAAACCTAAAAATACTAAAAATACTAAAAATACTAAACCAAAATACTAAAATACTAAAAATACCAAAAATACGAAAAAAATATTAAAAATACAAAAAATACTAATAATAATAAAAATAATTACGTCACGGAAGAATTGGAAATGTTATTTAAATATATAAATATTGAATTTTACATATATTTTGTAGTACAACTCGACCGTTTTGATGATGATGCTGATTTTGACGTAGCACGTTTAAGGGTAATGGGATTGATGGGCGTCCGATCCGCTGTCGTCGCTGTTGTCTCGAGTTGTGTCCTTCTAGAAGGGTAGAAAGCCTCATCACTCGATCGTCGTCAAAGATTGGCTAGTTTCTCCTCCCCCCGTGCAGTCGGCTGATTGCAATCTGCCCCATTGCTAGTCATAGGAGCAGTAGCTGCTGCCACTGAGAGGATTGGCCTATAAATTAGGGGAGAGATTATTAATAATAATAATAATATTCATAATAATATTATTAATATTAATAATATTAAATATTAATAATAATAAATAATAAAACTAATAATAATAATAATAAAATACAATAATAATAATACAAACTAATAATACTAATAAAGCTAATAATATTAATAATATATAATAATATTAATACGATTAATACTATTTTAATACTATAATACGAAATAAACTAAAATAAAAAAATACTGAAAATACAATGAAAATACTAAAAATACTGAAAATATAAAATACTAAAAATACAAAAAATACTAAAAATACCAAAAATACAAAAATACCAAAAGTACTGAAAATACTAAAAATACCGAAAATACTAAAAATACAAAAAAAAAAAATACAAAAATTACCAAAAATACTAAAAATACAAAAAATCAAAAAATGTGAAAAATAAAAAAATACAAAAAATACCAAAAATACTAAAAATACTAAAAATACTAAAAATACAAAAATACCAAAAATACTAATAATACTAAAAATACTAAAATCCTAATAATACTAAAATAAAACACTAATAATACTAACAATATAATAAATAATACTAACAATACTAAAATACTAATAATACTAATAATACTAATATACTGAAAATACTAAAAATACTAAATAATACTAAAAAACTATTAAAAATAGAAAAAATATGAAAATACGAAAAATGAAAGAAAAACTAAAAAAAAAAAACAAAAAAAAAACAAAAAAATACTAATAATACTAAAAATATAAAAAATAAAAAAATGCTTAAAATACTAAAAATACTAAAAATACGAATAACATAAAAATACTAAAATACTAAAAATACTAAAATATAAAATACTAAAATATGAAAAATACTAAAAATACTAAAAAATAAAAAAATACAAAAAAAAAAAAAAATAAAAAAAAAAAATAAAAAAAATACAAAAAATACAAAAAAAAAATATTAAAAGAATTAAAAATACTAAAAATAATAAAATGGATAAATACAAAATATTCTAAAAAAATATGAAAAATATAAAAATACGAAAAATAAAAAAAAAAAACAAAAAATACAAAAAAAAAATAAAAAAATACAAAAAAATGCTAATAATACTAATAATACTAAAATACTAAAAATACAAAAAATCCCAAAATACTAAAAATACTAAAAATACAAAAAATACAAAACATACAAAAAATATGAAAAATACAAAAAATCATGAGAATACTAAAAAACTAAAAATACTAATAATACTAAAAATACTAATAATACTAAAAATACCAAAAAATACCAAAAATACCAAAAATACCAAAAAATAAAAAAAAGACTAAAAATACAAAAAATACAATAATAATAATAATAATAACGACCATGAGGAATGAAATGCTAATTAAATATATATATTGAATTTTATATTGGATACAACTCACCGTTTTGATGACGATGCTGATTTTGACCTGCACCTTTGAAGGGATTGGGATTGATCCGCGCGTTCGTTCGCTTGTCGTCGATATGGTCGTGTCCTTCAGGAGTTTCGAAGCCTCACCTGACTTGATCGTCGTCAAAATATTGGTAGCCTCCTTCTCCGACGTGTAGTCGGCTGATTGCAATCTGCGTTAGTGTAGTTACAGCAGGAGTAGCTGTTGCCACTGAGAGATTGGCCTATAAATTAAGGTAGAGATTATTAATAATAATAATAAATTCTTAATAATATATTAATATTAATATTATAATTAATATTAATAATATTAATATTATAATATTAAGACATATAAGCATTAATAATAACAAATATATATATTTACATGTGTAATGCATATCCTCTTCCGGAGACGTTGGTGCCGTACGCTGCATATCCGTCGTGCTACTAACACCAGAAACATCATCGTTTATAGCCGCCCTCTTCTAATCCAGCGCTACCTCGGCTCCCGTTGCCGCAGCTATTGCTGAGTCGAAGCGGGTGTGGGGTCAGACTTGCATTCCCCGCCTATCCCTCGCCACCTTTTCGTCAATATGCTCATCGTCCTTCGACGACTTTTCGAAGAATCATTGATGCGCATCTAGCAGCTCAATAATATGGTTGCTTATCCATGGGAAAATCTGCATCCAAATCGGCCAATCTGGCAGACCGAATCGATTGTTGCTGCTGCTGAGTTGTTGTTGTTTCAGCTTTTAGTTTGTCTGTTCGATTTGTCATGGCTGAATTGGCTGACTGAAGAGGCGGAGGTGGAGTAGGAGCTGCCCTCGAGTAGACTTCTGCCTGGCTGCCGCCGTTTTATTGGAATTTGCCGAAGCAGTCGCTGCCTGCATCACAGCTGCCGATGCCAACGCATCGCAATCGGGAGCCCTCCACTGAAAAATAATTGTTGATTAAATATATATACTGAATTTTATATATTTTTGAGCACAACTCACCGTTTTGATGATGATGCTGATTTTGACCCTGCACGTCTAAGATCAATTGGGATCGATCTGCGTCCGATTCGCCTGTTGTTGATATGGTTGTGTCCTTCAGGAGCATGAAAGCCTCACCTCACCTGATCGTCGTCAAATGCATTGGGCCTCCGTCCGACCGCGTAGCCTGGCTATCGCAATCTGCGCCGCAGTCGCTAGCAGAAAGTAGCCGCCGCCACTGGAGAGATTGGCCTATAAATTAGGGGAGAGGTTACTAATAATAATAATAACATTCATAATAAATTATTAATATTAATAATATTAATATTAATAATAATAATAATAATAAAACTAATAATACTAATAAAACTAATAATATTAATAATATTAATACTAATAATACTAATAATACTAAAAATACTAAAATATTAAAATACTAAAATACTAAAAATACTAAAATACTAAAAATACTAAAAATATAAAAATACTAAAAATACTAAAAATACCAAAAATACAAAAAATACTAAAAATACAAAAAATACTAAAATACTAATAATACTAAAAATACTAATAATACTAATAATACTAATAATACTAATAATACTAATAATACTAATAATACTAATAATATTAATAATATAAAAAATAAAAATACTAAAAATACAAAAAAAAAAAATAAAAAAAATACGAAAAAATACAAAAAATAAAAAAAAAAAAATAAAAAAAATACTCAAAAATACTAATAATACTAATAATACTAAATAATACTAATAATACAAATAAAATACTAAAAATACTAAAAATACTAAAAATATTAAAAATACGAAAAATACTAAAAATACTAAAAATACTAAAAATCCAAATAATACAAAAAATATTAATAATACTAATAATACTAATAATAATTAATACTAATAATACTAATAATACTAATAATATTAAAATACTAAAATACTAAAAATACTAATAATAATAAAAATACTAAAAATAAACAATACTAAAAATACTAAAAATATAAAAATACTAAAAAAAAACAAAAAAAACAAAAAAAAACAAAAAATACTAATAATACAAAAAACTAAAATACTAACAATACAAAAAAAATACAAAAAATATGAAAAATACTAAAAATACTAAAAATATTAAAAATACTAAAAATACTAAAATATAAAAATAAAAATACATAAAATATTAAAAAATACTAAAATAGAAAAATACGAAAAATACAAAAAATACCAAAAATACTAAAAATACAAAAAAAAAAAAATACATAAAAAAAAAAAAAATGACAAAAAAAAAAAATACAAAAATAGAAAAATACAAAAAAAAAAAAAATACTAAAATACAAAAAATACAAAAAATACTAAAAAATACTAAAAAATACTAAAAAATACTAAAAAATACTAAAAATACTAAAAATATTAAGAATACAAAAAATACAAAAAAAAGCAAAACATACCAAAAATACTAAAAATACAAAAAATACAAAAAAAATACAGAAAAAAATGCAAAAAACATACAAAAAATACAAAAAATGAAAAAAATATACAAAAATTCAAAAAAAAAAAAATACAAAAAAAAATACAAAAAAAATACAAAAGAAAAAATATAAAAAAAATACAAAAAAAAAAAATACTAAAAATACTAAAAATATAAGAATATGAAAAATACAAAAATACGTAAAATAAATAATAAAAAAATACGAAAATAAAAATATAAATATGAAAATACAAAAAATACTAAAAATACAAAAAATACAAAAAATACTAAAAATACTAATAATACTAATAATACTAATAATATAATAATACTAAATAATACAAAAAATAATTAAAATAATAATAATAATAACGACCACGAAAAATTTAAATGTTATTTAAATACTATATTGAATTTTATATATATTTGAGGATAATCTTACCGTTTCGCCAATGATGATGCTGATTTTGACGCTGCACGTTTAACGGTAATTGGGATTGATCTGCGTCCGATTCGGCTTGTCGTCGATATGGTTGTGTCCTTCAGTAGTATGGGAAGCCTCACCTGACTCATCGTCGCCCAATATTGCAGCTTCGCTCCGACTGTGAGCTCGGCCGATTGGCAATCTGCGCTGCAGTTGTAGTCATAGCAGAAGAGCTGCCGCCATAGAGATAATGGCCATAAATTAAGAGCAGAGGTTATTAATAATAATAATAACATTCATAATAATATCATTAATATTAATAATATTAATATTAATAATAATAATAATAATAAAACTAATAATAATAATAATAAAATAATATAATATAATAAAATTAATAATATATAATCAACTCTAATAATACTAATAAAACTAATAATATTAATAATATTAATAATATTAATACTATTAATACTATTAATACCTAATAATACTTAATACGAATATAACTAAATACTAAAATACTTAAATACCGAGAAATACTGAAAATACTGAAAAATACTGAAAATACTAAAAATACTAAAAATACAAAAAATACTAAAAATACTAAAAATACTAATTCAAAATACTAAAATACCAAAAATACTAAAATACTAAAAATACCAAAAATACTAAAGATCTCAAAAATATAATACAAAACATACATGAAAATATCAAAAATACAAAAAATACTAAAAATACCAAAATACTAAAAATACAAAAAATACTAAAAATACTTAAAATACTAAAAATGCTAAGGCTAAATAATACTAATAATATAAAAATACTAAAAAATACCAACGTACTAAAAATACTAAAAATACTAAAAATACAAAAAATATAAAAATACTAAAAAATACTAATAATACTAATAATACTAATAATAATAATAATAATAACGACCTACGAAGAATTTAAATGTTGATAAAATATATATTGAATTTTATAAATATAGAACCTACCGTTTTGATGATGATGCTGATTTTGACGCTGCACGTTTAACGGTAATTGGGATTGATCTGCGTCCGATTCGCTTGTCGTCGATATGGTTGTGTCCTTCAGCAGCACCAAAGCCTCACCTGACTTGATCGTCGTCAATATATGGAGCACTCCGTCTCCGACGGCAGTCGGGCTGATTGCAATCTGCGCCAGTCTAGTCACAGCAGCAGTAGCTGCCTCCCACGAGAGATTGGCCTATTAATTAGGAGAGGTTATTAATAATAATAATAACATTCATAATAATATCATTAATATTAATAATATTAATAATATTAATAATAATAAAACTAAACTAATAATAATAATAATAAAACTAATAATAATAATAATACTAAAATTAAAAATACTAATACAAATAATTAATAAAATAATAATATTAATACTATTAATACTAAAAAATACTAAAAATACTAAAATACTAAAATACTAAAAATACTAAAAATATAAAAATACTAAAAATACTAAAAATACTAAAAATACTAAAAATATCAAAAATACTAAAAATACTAAAAATACTAAAAATACCAAAAATACTAAAAATACTAAAAATACTAAAATACTAAAAATACTAAAAATACTAAAAATACTAAAAATACTAAAATACTAAAAAAAAAAAAAAAAAATAAAAAAAAAAATTCAAAAAATACTAAAAATACTAAAAATACTAAAAATACAAATAAATACTAAAAATACCAAAAATATAACACAAAATACAAAAAAAAATACAAAAAATACAAAAAATACAAAAAAAATAAAAAAATGCTAAAAATATAAAAAATAAAAAAAAAAAAAACCAAAAATACAATAATATTAATAATAAATAATAAAATACTAAAAATACTAAAAATACTAAAAATACTAAAATACTAATAATACTAAAAATACTAAAATACTAAAAATACTAAAAATACTAAAAATACTAAAAATACTAAAAATACTAAAAATACAAAAAAAATACTAAAAATACTAAAAATACTAAATACTAAAAATACTAAATACTAAAATACGAAAAATAATAAAAAATTACAAAAAAAAATACAAAAAATACTAAAATACAAAAATACTAAAAATACTAAAAATACTAAAAATACTAAAAATACTAAAAATACTAAAAATACAAAAAAAAAATACAAAAAAATACAAAAATACAAAAAAAAAAAAAAAATACTAAAAATACTAAAAATACTAAAATTAAAAATACAAAAATACTAAAAATACAAAAAATACAAAAAATATAAAAATACAAAAAAAAAAACAAAAAATAACAAAAATACAAAAATACTAAAAATACTAAAACCTAAAAATACAAAAAATACTAAAAATACTAAAAATAAAAAAATACAAAAAATACTAAAATACTAAAAATACAAAAAATACGAAAAATACAAAAAATACTAAAAATACTAAAAATACTAAAAATACTAAAATACTAAAAATACTAAAAATACAAAAAATACCAAAAATATAAAAATATAAAAATACAAAAAATACTAAAAATACTAAAAACAAAAAATACAAAAAAAAAAAAAAAAAAAAATATAAAAAATAAAAAAAATACTAAAAAATACTAAAATACTAAAAATACTAAAAATACTAAATAACTAAAAATATAAAAATACTAAAATACTAAAAATACTAAAAATACTAAAAATATAAAATACTAAAAATACAAAAATACTAAAAATACTAAAATACTAAAAATACTAAAAATAATAAAAATACTAAAAATACTAAAAAGTACCAAAAATACGAAAAATACAAAAAATACTAAAAAATAATACTAAATATACCGATAGAAGAGCAATTTATGAATTGATCTGGAATCCTAAAAAATACTGAGGACAAGAAAAATACTGAAAATACTAAAAATACCAAATTAAAAAGAAATACCAAAATACTAAAAATACTAAAATTACTAAAAATACTAAAAATATAAAATAATAATAATAATATAATAATACTAATAATATTAATAATAATACAACTAAAAATACTAAAAAATACTAAAATACTAAAAAACTAATAAATACAAAAATACTAAAAATACTAAAAATACTAAAATACTAAAAATACTAATACTAAAAATACTAAAAATACTAAAAATACTAAACATACTAAAAATACTAATATACTAAAAATACCAAAAATACTAATAATACAAAAAAAATACTAAAAATACTGAAAATACTAAAAATACTAAAAAATACTAAAAAATACCAAAAATACTAAAAATGCCAAAAATACTAAAAATACTAAAATACTGAAAATACAAAATATGCAAAAAATACAAAAAAATATTAAAAATACAAAAAAAAAAAAAAATACAAATACAAAAAATACAAAAATACGAAAAATACTAAAAATACCAAAAAATTAAAAATACAAAAAAAACTAAAAAATACTAAAAAAATACTAAAAATACGAAAAATATTAAAAATACAAAAAATACAAAATATAATATAATATACAAAAAATACACAAAAAATACTAAAAATACTAAAATACTAAAAATACTAAAAATACTAAACATACAAAATATACAAAAAAAAATACAAAAAATACTAAAAATACTAAAAATACTAAAAATACTAAAAATACTAAAAATACAAAAATACCAAAAAACTATAAAAAAATACTAAAAAAAAAATACTAAAAAAAAAAATACCAAAAATACTAATAATACTAATAATACTAAAAATACTAAATACACTAAAAATGCAAAAAATACAAAAAAATACAAAAAAAAACAAAAAATACAAAATATACTAAAAATACAAAAAATCAAAAAAAAATACTAAAAAATACCAAAAATACTAAAAATACTAAAAAATATTAAAATAATAATAATAGTAACGACCACGAAGAATTTAAATGGTATTTAAATATATATATTGAATTTTATATATATTTTGTAGTACAACTCACCGTTTTGATGATGATGCTGATTTTGACGCTGCACGTTTAACGGTAATTGGGATTGATCTGCGTCCGATTCGCTTGTCGTCGATATGGTTGTGTCCTTCAGCAACAAAGCCTCACCTGACTTGATCGTCGTCAATATTGGCAGCCTTCGTCCCATGCAGTCGGCTGATTGCAATCTGCGCCAGTTGTAGTCAGCAGCAGCAGTAGCTGCTGCCACTGAGAGATTGGCCTATAAATTAAGGCAGAGGTTATTAATAATAATAATAACATTCATAATAATATCATTAATATTAATAATATTAATATTAATAATAATAATAATAATAAAACTAATAATAATAATAATAAAACTAATAATAATAATAATAAAACTAAAATACTAAAATACAAAACTAAAAATACTAAAATACTAAAATAATAAAATACTATAAAATACTAAAATATTAATAATACAAAAATACTAAAAATACTAAAATACTAAAAATACTAAAAATACTAAAAAATACGAAAAATACGAAAATAATAAAAAATATAAGTAAAAAAAATACAAAAAATACTAAAAATACGAAATATACAAAATATAAAAATACTAAAAATACTAAAAATACGAAATATAAAAAAAAATACTAAAAATACTAAAAATACTAAAAATACTAAAAATACTAAAAATACAAAAATACAAAAAATACAAAAAAAAAAACAAAAAATACCAAAAATACTAAAAATACTAAAATACCAAAAATACAAAAGATACAAAAAAAAGATACAAAAAATACATAAAAATACTAAAAAAAAAATACAAAAAATACTAAAAATACTAAAAATACAAAATACAACAAAAAATAGAAAAATGCAAAAAATACAAAAAAAAAAAATACAAAAAAAAAAATAAAATACGAAAAATACAAAAAATACTAAAAATACAAAAAATACAAAAAACAAAAAAAAATACCAAAAATACTAAAAATACTAAAAATACTAAAAATACCAAAAATACTAAAATACTAAAAATACTAAAAATACTAAAAATACTAAAAATACCAAAAATACTAAAAATACTAAAAATACTAAAAATGCAAAAAATACAAAAAAAAATACTAAAAATACTAAAAATACTAAAATACTAAAAATCTAAAAATACTAAAATACTAAAAATACTAAAAATACTAAAAATACTAAAAATACTAAAAATACAAAAAATACAAAAAAATACTAAAAATACAAAAAATACTAAAACATACAAAAAAAAAAAAACACTAAAAATACCAAAATACTAAAAATACAAAAAATACTAAAAATACGAAAAAAAAAAAAAAAAATATGCAAAAAATACAAAAAAAAAAAAAAAAAAAAAATATGTATATATGCAAAAAATACAAAAATACAATACAAAAAATACAAAAAATACGAAAAAATATAAAAATACTAAAAATACTAAAAATACTAAAAATACTAAAAATACAAAAAATACTAAAAATACAAAAAATACTAAAAATACTAAAATACTAAAAATACTAAAAATACTAAAAATACTAAAAATACTAAAAATACAAAATAATAAAAAAAAAAAAATCCAAAAAGATAATAAAAATACTAAAAATACTAAAAATACTAAAAATACTAAAAATACTAAAAATACTAAATACAAAAAATACAAAAAATACAAAAAATACTAAAAATACAAAAAATACTAAAAATACTAAAATACTAAAAATACTAAAAATACTAAAAATACTAAAAATACTAAAAATACTAAAAATACTAAAAATACAAAAAAATAATAAAAATACAAAAATATTAATAATAAAAATACTAAAAATACTAAAAATACTAAAAATACAAAAGACAAAAAATAACACAAAAAATACTAAAAATACTACATACCAAAAATACTAAAAATACTAATACTAGAATATAAAAATACTAAAATACTAAAAAAAAAAAATACTAAAAATACTAAAAATACAAAAAAAAAAAAATACAAAAAATACAAAAAAAAACTACAAATACAAAAAATACAAAAAAATACTAAAAATACTGAAAAATACTAAAAAATACTAAAAATATAAAAAAAATACTAAAAATACCAAAAATACAAAAATACTAAAAATACAAAAAATACTAAAAATACTAAAAAATACTAAAAAATACTAAAAATACTAAAAATACGAAAATACTAAAAATACATAATATACTAAAAATACCAAAAAATACTAAAAAATACAAAAAAAAATACTAAAAATACTAAAATACTAAAAATACTAAACATACAAAAAATACAAAAAATACTAAAATACTAAAAATACTAAAAATACAAAAAATACTAAAAAATACAAAAAATGAAAAAATACTGATTTTGGGAACGCTGCACGTTTAATGGCATCTGATTGACCTGCGTCCGATTGGCTTGTCGTCGATATGGTTGTGTCCTTCAGCAGCAAGCCCATCACCGTATTGTATTGGTGAGTTCCGTCTCGAACTGGAGTCGGCTGATTGCAATCTGCGCCAGTTGTAGTCAAGCAGCAGTAGCGCTGCCACCAGAGGCTAAATTAACAGAGGTTATTAATAATAATAATAAATTCATAATAATATTTATTAATAATAATAATAATATTAATAAAAATAATAATAATAATAATAATAATATTAATAAAAATAAAAATAATAATATTAATAATAATAATAATAATACTAATACAAAACTAAAATACTAAAATTAATAAAAATACTAAAAATACTAAAAATACTAATAATACTGAAAATACCAAAAATACTAAAAATACTAAAAATACAAAAAATACTAAAAAAAAAAAAATACTAAAAATACTAAAAATACCAAAAATACTAAAAAACTAAAAAAATACTAAAAATACAAAAAAAAAAATACAGAAAATACTAAAAAATACTAAAAATACTAAAAATACAAAAAATACAAAAAATACAAAAATACTAAAAATACTAAAAATATAAAAAATATAAAAAAACTAAAAACAAAAAATACAAAAAATACAAAAAATACAAAAAAATATACAAAAATACTAAAAATACTAAAAATACTAAAAATACTAAAAATACTAAAAATACTAAAAATCCTAAAATACTAAAAATACTAATAATACCAAAAATACTAAAAATACTAAAAAAATACAAAATACTAATAATACTAATAATACTAATATAATTAAAAATACCAAAAATACTAAAATACTAAATATACTAATAATAATAAAAATATAAAAATACGAAAAATACTAAAAATACGAAAAATACTAAAAAAATATAAAAAAAAAAACAAAAAAAACTAATAATATTAAAAAAATACAAAAAATGTAAAAATACCAAAAATATTGAACTACAAAATACTAAAAATACCAAAAATACAAAAAATACTAAAAATAAAAATATAAAAATACAAAAAATATAAAATACTAAAAATACAAAAAATACAAAAAAAAAAAATACAAAAAATAAAAAAAATACAAAAAAAAAAAAAAAATATATAAAAAAATACAAAAAATACAAGAAAAAAAATAAAAAAAAAATACCAAAAATACTAAAAATACAAAAAATAAAAAAAAATAAAAAATTTGAAAAAAATACTAAAAATAAAAAAAGAAAAATACAAAAAAAAACAAAAAAAAAAAAAATACTAAAAATACTAAAATATAAAAAACTACTAAAAAATACTAATAATACTAAAAATACAATAAAAATATTAAAAATAAAAAAGCCAAAATACAAAAAATACTAAAAATAAAAAAAACAAAAAATACAAAAAATACGAAAAATAAAAAAATACAAAAAATACGAAAAATACAAAAATACAAAAAATACAAAAAATACTAAATAAAACTAAAAATACCAAAAATTACCAAAAAAAATAAAAAACAAAAAATACAAAAAAATACTAAAAATACAAAAAATACTAATAATAATAATAATAATAAAACACTAAGAATTGAAACGTTAATTAAAAAAATATATATTTTAAAAATATTTGGAGAAGACCACCGTTTCGATGATGATGCTCAAAAATAAGATTTTGACGCAGCACGTTTAACGGTAATTGGGATTGATCTCCGTCCGATTCGCTCGTCGCCGTCGATACGGTTGTGTCCTTCAGAGGTGCTAAGCCCTACCGGACTGAATCGTTTTCAATATATGGCAGCCTCCGACTCCTTTAGGTGCTTGACCTCGGGCCATTTGCAATCCGGTGAGTGGCTGACACTAACAGGAGGGGAGCCCGCCTTGAGAGACCTAAAAATTCGCTATAGGTTAAGCAATGGTAATAATAAGAAATAAACATTCATTAATATTATTAATATTAATAATATTAATATTAATAAATAATAATAATAAAACTAATAATAATAATAATAAAACTAATAATAAATAATCAAACTAAAATACTAAAAAACTAATAATATTAATAATAATAATACTATCAATACTATAAGACTACTAGACCTAAAAATACTGAAAGAATACTAAAATACAAAATAACTAAAAATACGAAAAATAATAAAAAATACGAAAAAAAAAAATACAAAAAAAAAAAAAAAATACGAAAAATACAAAAAATACTAAAAATACTAAAATACTAAAATACTAAAAATACTAAAAATACTAAAAATAAAAAAAAAAAAAATATAAAATATTAAAAAAATACTAAAAATACAAAAAATACAAAAAATGTGGAAAAATACAAAAAATACAAAAAATACTAAAAATACTAAAATACTAAAAATACTAAAAATACTAAAAATACCAAAAATACTAAAAATACTAAAAATACTAAAATCCTAATCCAATACTAATAATACTAATAATACTAAATAATACTAACAATATAATTACTAAATTAATATACTAATAATTAATAATACTAAAAGACTAAAATATAAAAATACTAATAATAATAAAATACTAAAAATACGAAAAATACGAAAAGAAAAATACTAAAAAAAAAAAACAAAAAAAAACAAAAAATACTAATAATATAAAAAAATAAAAAATAAGAAAATGCTAAAAATACTAAAATTAACAATAAAAAATACTAAAAATACTAAAAATTAAGAGACTGAAATACTAAAATACTAAAATACTAAAAATACTAAAAATACCAAAAATACAAAAAATATAAAATAAAACAAAAAATACAAAAAAAAAATAATAAAAAAATATAAAAAATAAAAAAAAAAATACTAAAAATACTAAAATACTAAAAATACAAAAAATACGATAAATATGGAAGGAAATTAAAAAAATACTAAAAATACTAAAAATAAAAAAATACAAAAAAAAAAAAAACAAAAAACTAATACAAAAAATACAAAAACAAAAAATAAAAAAAAATGCTAATAATACTAATAATACTAAAAATACTAAAAATACAAAAAATGCCAAAAATACTAAAAATACTAAAAATAAGAAAAATACAAAACATACAAAAAATAAAAACAAAAAATACAAAAAATACTAAAAACACTAAAATACTAAAAATAAAAAAATACTAAAAATATAAAAATATAACAAAAAATACCCAAAAATACCAAAAATACAAAAACCACAAAAAAAAAAATACTAAAAATACAAAAAAGACTAATAATAATAATAATAATAATGATCACGAAGAGTTGAAATGTTAATTAAGACATATATTGAATTTTATATATATTCGTAGACCAACTCACTGTTTTGATGATGATGCTGATTTTGACGCTGCACGTTTAACGGTGATCGGGATTGATCTGTGTCCGTTTGCTGGTCGTCGATATGGTTGTGTCCTTCAGCAGTACTGGAAAGCCTCACCCGACTTGATCGTCGTCAGCATAATTGGTAGTTTTGTCTCGAGTGGAGCGGCGATTGGACAATCTGCGCCAGTTGTAGTCACAGTAGCAGAGCTGCTGCCATGAAGAGATTGGCCTATAAATCAGGGAGAGTGTTATTAATAATAATAATAACATTCATAATACATTTATTAAATTTAATAATATTAATAATATTAATAATTTTAATATTAATAATATTAATAAATATAAAAGCATTAAATATAGTAATATATATATTTATATGTGCATGCATATCCTCTTCCGGACATGATTGTGCCGTATGCTGCAGATCCGTTGTGCTCATGTACATTAGAAACATCATCGTTTACAGCTGCTTCTTCGGAAATCCAGCAGCGTCGCCTGCGGATCCTGTTGCTGAAGCTATTGCCGATGTCGAAGAGCGGCTACGCAGATGTTGGCACTTCCCTGTCGATCCCTCGCTACCTTTTTGTTAATATGCTCATCGTCCTTTGGCCTTCGAAAGAATCATCACGCTATCTACAGGGGCCCAATAATATGGTTGCTCATCCATGGGATTTGCGTATCCAAATCGGCCAATTTGGCAAGTACCTATCGATTGTTGCTGCTGCTGAGTTGTTGTTGTTGCAGCTTTTAGTTTGTTTGGTTCGATTTGTTAGAATAGCTGAATTGGCTGATGAAAGAGGCTGAGGCGGAGGAGAAGCTGCCATCGAGCAGACTTCTGCTGGCTGCCGCCGTTTTATTGGAATCCGGGGCCGAGTTGCTGGCTGGGCATTATAGCTGCCGATGCCAACGCATCCAATTGGGAGCCCTCCACTGAAAAATAATTGTTAATTAAATATATATATTGAATTTTATATATATTTTGTAGCACAACTCACCGTTTTGATGATGATGCTGATTTTGAATGCTGCATGTTTAATGGTAATCGGGATCTATCCGCGTTTGATTTGCTTGTCGTTGCATATGGTTGTGTCCTTCAGCAGCACCAAAGCCTCACCTGACTGTATCGTTGTCGGAGCATATCGGTAGCTTCTGTCTCCGGGGATGCAGTTGGCCGATTGCAATCTGTGACGATCCCATAGGAAGTAGGAGCCGCCTGCCACTGAAGAGATTGGCCTATAAATTAGGGATAGGTTACTAATAATAATAATAATATTCATAATAATATTATTAATATTAATAATATTAATATTATAATAAATAATAATAAATTAATAATATTAATAACTAATAATATTAATAATATTAATACTAATAATACTAATAATACTAAATACTAAAATACTAAAATACTAAAATACTTAAATACTAAAATACTAAAATACTAAAATAATATGAAATACTAAAATACTAAAAATACCAAAAAATACTAAAAATACTAAAAATACAAAAAATACCAAAATTACTAATAATACTAAAAATACTAATAATACTAATAATACTAATAATACTAATAATACTAATAATACTAATAATACTAATAATATTATAATACTAAAAATACTAAAATACTAAAAATACAAAAAAAATATAAAAAATACGAAAAATACAAAAAATACAAAAAAAAAAACAAAAAATACTAATAATATAATAATACTAATAGTACTAATAATACTAATAATACTAAAAATACTAAAAATACTAAAAATATTAAAAATACAAAATACTAAAATACTAAAATACTAAAATCCTAATAATAATAAAATAATACTAATAAAATACTAACAATACTAACAATATTAATTAATAATACTAATAATACTAATAATACTAAAATACTAAAATACTAAAAATACTAATAATAATAAAAATATTAAAAATATAATAATACTAAAAATACTAAAAATACGAAAAATATTAAAAAAAACAAAAAAAACAAAAAAAAAACAAAAAATACTAATAAACTAAAAAACTAAAAATATTAACAATACCAATAACACTAAAATACTAAAATACTAAAAATAAATAAAAATACTAAAAATACTAAAAATACTAAAAATACTAAAATACTAAAAAATACTTAAAATATTAAAAATACTAAAAATATTTAAATACGAAAAATACGAAAATACAAAAAATACTAAAATACTAAAAATACAAAAAAAAAAAAGAAATACATAAAAAAAAAAAAATACAAAAAATACAAAAAAAAACAAAAAATACAAAATACTAAAAATACCAAAAATACTAAAATACAAAACACTAAAAATATTAAATAATATGAAAAATACTAAAAATACTAAAATACTAAAAAATACTAAAAAATACTAAAAATACTAAAATATTAAGAATACAAAAAATACAAAAAAAAAAAGCAAAACATACTAAAAATACTAAAAATACAAAAAATACAAAAAATACAAAAAATGCAAAACATACAAAAAAATACAAAAAATGCAAAATATACAAAATTCAAAAAAAAAATACAAAAAATAAAAAATATAATAATATAATATACGAAAAATACAAAAAAATAAAAAAATACTAATAATACTAATAATACTAAAAATATAAAAAATACGAAAAATACAAAATATACAAAAAAATACGAAAAATACGAAAAATATAAAAATAATATAAATAATAAAAAAGACTAAAAATACAAAAAATACAAAAAATACTAAAATACTAATAATACTAATAATACAATAATACTAATAATATTAATAATACTAATATACTAATAATACTAATAATAATAATAATAATAACGATCATGAAGAATTTAAATGTTAATTAAATATGTATATTGAATTTTATATATATTTTGTAGTAGAATCTATGACTTTTGATGACGATTGCCGATTTGACGCTGCACGTTTAACGGGGATTGGGATGCATCTGCGTCCGATTTGCTCGTCGAGAGATGGTCGTGTCCTTCAGGGAGGATGAAAGCCCTCGATGGATTCTTTAGATTGTCGTCAATATATTGGCAGCTCCGTTCCTGAGGCTGACAGTCGGCTGATTGGTATCTGCGCCAGTTGCAGTCACAGCAGCAGTAGCTGCTGCCACTGAGAGATTGGCCTATAAATTAGGAGAGGTTATTAATAATAATAACATTCATAATAAATATTACTTAATATTAATAATATTAATATTAATAATAATAATAATAATAAAACTAATAATAATAATAATAAAACTAATAATAATAATAATAAAACTAATAATAATAACAATCAAACCAAAAATAATAAAACTAATAATATTAATAAGATTAAATAATATTAATACTATTATATACTATTAATACTAATAATACTTAAACTACAATACTAAAAATACTAAAATACTATACGAAAAATACTAAAAATACTGAAGAATTAAAAATACTAAAAATACTAAAAATACAAAAAATACTAAAAATACTAAAAATACTAAAAATACTAAAAATACCAAAAATACGAAAATACTAAAAATACTAAAAATACCAAAAATACTAAAAATATAAAAAAATACAAAAAATACAAAAAATACGAAAGACAAAAAGATTAAAATACTAAAAATACCAAAGAATGAAAAAGACAAAAAAATACTAAAAATACTAAAAATACTAAAAATACTAAAAATACTAAAATACTAATAATATTAATAATACTAAAAATATTAAAATACCAAAAATACTAAAAATACTAAAAATACTAAAAATACAAAAAATACTAAAAATACTAAAAAATACTAATAAACTAATAATACTAATAATAATACCAATAACGACCACGAAGAATTTAAATGTTGATAATATATATATTGAATTTTATATATATTTTGATATAATCTACCGTTTTGATGATGATGCTGATTTTGACCCTGATTATTGACGGTAATTGGGATCCATCTGCGTCCGATTCGCTTGTCGTTGATATGGTTGTGTCCTTCAGTAGATTGAAAGCCTTATCTACGTGATTGTCGTCATAGTTGCAGCCTCCGTCTCCGATGGAGTCGGCTGATTGCAATCTGCGAGTCGGCAGTCAGATAGCAGTAGCTGCTGCCACTAGAGATTGGCCTATAAATTAGTAGAGGATTATTTAATAATAATAATAACATTCATAATAATATCATTAATATTAAATAATATTAATATTAGTAATAATAATAATAATAACTAATAATAATAATAATAAAACTAATAATAATAATAATCAAATTAATAATACTAATAAAACTAATAATATTAATAATATTAATAATATTAATACTATTAATACTAATAATACTAATAATACTAATAATACTAAAATACTAAAATACTAAAATACTAAAAATACCTAAAATACTAAAATACTAAAAATACTAAAATTACCAAAATATAAAATACTAAAAATACTAAATAATTAAAATACTAAAAATACTTAAAATACTAAATATACTGAAAATACTAAAAATACTAAAAATACTAAAAATACTAAAATACTAAAAATACTAAAAATACAAAAAATACAAAAAAAAAAACAAAAAATACCAAAAATACTAAAAAAATACTAAAAATACTAAAGATATAAAAAATATACAAAAAATAAATAAATACAAAAAAAACATAAAAAATACAAAAAATACAAAAAAATACAAAAAATGCAAAAAATATAAAAAATTAAAAAAAAAAAAAACCAAAAAAAACAAAAAATACAATAATACGAAAAATACAAAAAATACTAAAAATACTAATAATACTAATAATACTAAAATACTAAAATA
This sequence comes from Drosophila sproati, assembly GCA_018904355.1. NCBI lineage: Eukaryota > Metazoa > Arthropoda > Insecta > Diptera > Drosophilidae > Drosophila > Drosophila sproati. Next base: position 36,717 of record JAEIFY010000043.1, read on the forward strand.
CTAAAATACTAAAATACTAAAAATTAAAAATACTAAAAAATACTAAAAATACTAAAAATACTAAAAATACCAAAAATACTAAAAATACTAAAAATACTAAAAATACTAAAATACTAAAATACTAAAATACTAAAATACTAAAAATACTAAAAATACTAAAAATACTAAAAATACCAAAAATACTAAAATACTAAAAACATTAAATATACTAAAAATACTAAAAATACCAAAAAGTCAAAATACAAAAAAAAAAATACAAAAAAAAATAATATAAAATAATAAAAAACAAAAAAAAAAAACACTAAAATACTAAAAATATAAAAATATAAAAAATATAAAAAAATATGAAAAATACAAAAAATACGAAAAATATTAAAAAAATAATAAAAAAGAAATAAATGACTAAAAAATACTAAATATATTAAAAATACCTAAAAATTAAAAAATACAAAAAATACGAAAAATACAAAAAATACTAAAAATACCAAAAAATACTAAACGCTAAAAATACAAAAAATATCAAAATAATAAAAAATACCAAAAATATGAAAAAATACTAAAATACTAAAATACTAAAAATATTAATAATACTAAAAATACTAAAATACTAAAAATACTAAGGATAAAAAAATACTAAAAATATTAAAAATATTAAAAATACTAAAAATACTAAAAATACTAAAAATACTAAAATACTAAAAAAATACTAAAAAATACTAAAAATACTAAAAATATTAAAAAATAAAAAAATACTGAAATACTAAAATACTAAAATATTAAAATATTAATAATACTAAAATACTAAAAATACTAAAAATACTAAAATACTAAAAATATTAAAAATACTAAAAATAATAAAAACACTAAAAATACCAAAAATACTAAAAATACTAAAAATACTAATAATACTATAAATTAAATATATAATAAAAAAAAAAAATATAAAAAACTATGAAAAATACTAAAAGACTAAAAAAATTAAAAAATACAAAATATAAAAAAAAACAAAAAATACTAAAAATACGAAAAATATTAGAATTAAAATACTAAAAATACTGAAAATACTAAATCTAAAAACACTAAAATACTGAAAATACTAAAAATACTAAAAAACAACAATAAAAATACTAAAAATACAAAATATACAATAAACCACCAAAATACTAAAAAATACTAAAAAATTAAAAAAATACTAAAAATACTAAAATACTAAAATACTAAAAATCCAATAATACTAAAAATACTAAAAATACTAAAAATACTAAAAATACTAAAAATACTAAAAATACTAAAAATACCAAAAAAAAAAAATACAAAAAAAAAAAAATACCAAAAATACTAAAATATTAATAATAATAACGACCTCGAAGAATAAAAATGTAACTAAAATATATAGAATAATTAGAAGTACTAATAAGATTGACCGTCAGATTCGCTTGCGTAGAAAGGGTCCTTCCAGAGAACCCAAAGCCTACCTGAAAACTGTCAAAAGATATGGAAATCAGTCCCCAACACCAATCAAATGAACAATCTAACCGTTAGTTAAAAAAACAAAAGTATTAAGAGATTGGCCTATAAAAGAGAGGTTACTAAATACGAAAAATACAAAAAATATAAAAATTACTAATAAATACTAAAAATACTAAAATACTAAAACTAAAAAATACTAATAAAACTAAAATACTAATAATCAAACTAATAATACTAAAAAACTAAAACACTAAGAACAATACTAAAAATATAAATAACTAAAAATACTAAAAATGCAAAAATACAAAAAATACTAAAACACTTGAAAACACTAAAAATACTAAAAATACTAAACACTAAAATACTAAAAAGACTAAAAAAGACTAAAAATACTAAAAATACTAAAAATACTAAAAATACTGAAAAATACTAAAAATACTAAAAAATACTAAAAATAACAAATACAAAAAAAATACCAAAATTACTAAAATACTAAAAATACAAAAAATACAAAAAATACTAAAAAAATATAAAAAAGACAAAAAATACTAAAAGTACTAAAAATACCAAAAATACTAATAATACAAAAAATACAAAAAATCCAAAAATACTATAAATACTCATAACACAAAAAATACGAAAAATACTAAAAATACGAAAAATACGAATAAAAAATACCAATAATACTAATAATACTAAATACTAAAATATTAACAATACCAAAATCCTAAAAATACTAAAAAAAAAATACAAAAAAAAAAATACTAAAAAACAAAAAATAAAAGAACCAAAAATACTAAAAATACCAAAAAAATACAAAGAATACAAAAAATGCTAAAAAAGACTAAAAATACTAAAAATAAAAATACTAAAAATACTAAAAATACTAAAAATACGAAAAACAATACCAAAAATTCAAAAAATAGAAAATATGAAAATACAAAAAAACTACAAATACCAAAATACTACAACTTAAAAAACAAAAAATACTAAAAAAATACAAAAAATACTACAAAACCAAAAATACAAAAAATGCAAAAAAATACAAAAAAACACTAAAAATACTAAATACTAAAAATACAAAAAACGATGAAAAACATAAAAAATACTAAAAAAATACTAAATACTAAAAATATAAAATAAAAAAAAAAAAATACAAAAATATAAAAAAAAAAATACAAAAAAAAAATAAATAAACTGAAAAATACGAAAAATACAAAAAATCCTAAAAATACTAAAAATACTAAAAATACAAAAAATACAAAAAATACAAAAGATACGAAAAAGACAAAAAATACTAAAATACTAAAATACTAAAAATACTAATAATACAAAAAATACTAAAAATACTAAAAATACCTAAAAATACTAAAACACTAAAATATGAAAATACAAAAAAATACTAAAAATACAAAAAATACTAAAATATAAAAATGACGAAGAAAAAAAGACAAAAAAAAACAATAAAATTCGAAAATACAAACAATACTAAATTACGTGAAGATGCTGAAAAATACGCGCGTTTAAGAATACGGGAAGATATATGCGTCCGAAAAGTCCTAAGAAATGGTGAAAGTCCTCTAAACAAACTCATCCACTAGATCCTTAAAAATACTGGAGTCTCTCCAAAAACGTAAAGTTGGGCCGTTCCAAAAATCTGCGCCAAAAGTAGTCAGAGCACAGAGATGCCGCCACTAGAGATGCCTATAAACTAACGATTATAAAAAAAAAAATAACATTCAAAAATTATTACAATAAAAATATTAAAAAAAAAAAATATTAATAAAACTAAAAAAAATAATAAAAAACTATAAATAATAATAGTTAGTTAATAATAAAATAAAACAAAAAATTCAGAAAATTATAAAATTACAAAATATCAAAAATATAAAAAATACTACAAATACTGAAATTATAAACAACAATACTAAAAACACAAACAAATACTAAAATATTTATGCAAAATACTACACATACAAGAAAATACTAAAAACAAAAAATACAAAAAATACTAAAATACAAAAATACCAAATATCACTAAAAATACAAAAGAATACTAAAAATACTAAATAACTAAAATACTAAAAAAAAAATACAAATAATATGAAAATACTAATAATATAAAAATACTAAAAAATATCAAAAATACAAAAAATACTAAAAATACGAAAAATATAAAAAAACTCAAATACAAAAAATCAAAAAATACTAAAATACTAAAAATACTAAAAATAGTAACGACCACGAAGAATTTAAATGTTGATTTAAATATACCAAATTGAATTCATATATATTTTGGAGTACCACCTCCACTGTTCCGATGATGATGCTTTTTTACGCTGCACGTTTAACGGTAAATCGGATCTGCGTCCGCGTTTGCTTTGCTGTCCTCAGGTTGTGTCCTTCAGCAGCACCAGAGTCCCTCACCCGTCGGTGTCAAGTTAAATGATCGCAGCTTTTTTTTCCAAGTCGGCTGAGATTGCAATCCGCACGCGTCCCTGTTTACATACGCGAGGAGAGCGCTGCCTCACTTAGAGATTGGCCTATAAATTAAGTAGAGTTATTAATAAATAATAATAACATTCATAATAATATAATATTAATATTATTAATATTAATAATAAAATAAAAACTGAATAATAATACTAAAAAATAAAACTAATAATTAAACTAATAATATTAAGAATTAATGTAAATACTAAAAATACTAAAAATACTATAAACACTAATAATACTAAATACGCTAAAAATACAAAACAAAAACTCCTAAATACTAATAATACTAAAAATACTAAAAATACTAAAATACTAAAAATACTAATATCACTAAAAATACTAAAATACTAAAAATAAAATACGAAAATAAAAAATACTAAAATACTAAAAATACAAAAAAAAAATACAAATATTACTAAAAATACTAAAAATACAAAATATATAAAAATCATAGAAAATCTAAAAAATATAAAAGACTAAAAAAATACTAAAAATACAAAAAATACTAAAGAATCAAAAATACTAATAATATAAAATACTAAAATCCAAAAAATACTAAAAATACTAAAATACAATAAACTAACAATACAAAAATATAAATACAAAAAATACTCAATAATATAAAAAACTAAAAATATGAAAGATAAAATATTAAAAATACTAATAATACTAAAAATACTAATAATACGAAATAATATAGAAAATACGAAAAATACTAAAAATAAAAAAATACTAAAAATAAAAATAAAAAAATACTAATAATACTAAAAATACTAAAAATAAAAAACGCTAAAAATACTAAAAAATATAAAAATACAAAAAAACACTAAAAATACTAAATACTAAAAATACTAAAACACTAAAATACTAAAAATACTAAAAAACTACAAATACCAAAAATACCAACAAAAAACACCAAAAAAAAAAAAAAAAAAAAAAAAATACGAAAAAAAAAAAAAAAAAAAAAAAAATACAAAAAATACTAAAAATACTAAAAATACTAAAAATAAAAATAAAAAAAAAATACCCAAAATTCTAAAATAATACTAATAATACTAATATGAAAAAATACAAAAAAAAAAAATATAAAAAATACAAAAAATAATAAAAAAAGAATAAAAAAAACAATAATACTAAAGATCTAAAAATACTAAACATACAAAAAATCAAAAATAAAAAATACTAAAAAATAAAAAAAATAAAAAATAAAAATACAGAAAAATACAAAAAATACGAAAAACAAAAATACTAAAAATACTAATATATACTAATAATACTAAAAATACCAAAAAATACTAAAAATACTAAAAATACCCAAAATACAAAAAAAAAAAATACTAAAAATACAAAAAATACTAATAAATACTAAAATAGACTGAAGAATGAAATGTAAAAATATATATATTGAAAAAAAAATCCATATTTACTAATAATGACTGATGATACTAATAATGACGCTAAAGTATAAAGGAATGGGATCGATCCGCGTACGAATACTTGTTGTAAAAATGGTAGAGTCCTTAAATATAATGAAAGCCTCACCTGACTAATAGTCCTAAAATATTGGCACCTCCGTTTCTCAACGTACTAAAGGCTGATCACAACCCTACGAAAAATATGTAATTAAAGTGGAAAGCTGATACCAAAGAATGGCCTATAAAAAGAAAGAGGTTATAAAAATAATAAAAAAAAAATACCAAAAATACAATAATACTAATAATCACTAAATACGCAAAAAATACAAAATAAAAAATATTAATATATAAAATAACAAAATAACAAATAAAAAAATTCACAAAAGCTATATTCTCTCCCGGACAATACTAGACCGGCTACTAAATACCAGAAAATCATCGCTAAAGCCGCCTACTAACAATCGGTAATACTATCCGGTCTGCCGCGCATGAATGCCGATGTTAAAGCGGTGGATGAGATCCCTGCTCATCCCATTTTTGTACCACCTTTTCGATGTCACTCGTCCTTCGGCACGTTGAAGGAATCATTGGGACGCCATCTAGTCGATAGTATGGTTGCTCTCTATCGTGTCCGCATCCTTCGGCACACCCAAATATCCTCATTCCCTGCTGCTGAGTTATTGTTGTGCAGCTTGGAGGTCTGTTGCCCCATTCGTCACTGGCTGAATTGCCAAACTGGAGAGTCTAACTCGCGGAGGAGAAGCTGCCATCGGACAAAGACTTTGCCGGCTAGTCGCCGGACTATTTGGTATTAACCCGAGCATTTCTCCGCCTCATTACAACTACCAATAACAACGAATAACAAAACCTAATCCACAAAAAATACTTATTAAAATAACGAAAAATACTAAAATATAAAAATACTAAAGATTACTGTTTAGAAGATAATAAAAATATTTGAAAATTTAAGGAAATTGGGAATAATCCCGTTAATTAAAATATCAAAAATAGGGGCCTAAAAGCACTACAAATCCTCACCTTACTAAAGATACTTGACAGAATACAGCTAAAATCTAAGATTCACTAAAGCTTACTAATACCAAACTACTAAAAGTACTAGTATACTAAAAGCACGAAGAAAACTAGAGATGGCCTAAAATACTAAAAAGAGACTACAAATAAAAAAATAACTGGAAAAGTACTAAAAATACTAAAATACTAACTAAAAAATAATAAAATAATAAAAAAAATAAAACCTCCAAAAATACAAAAAAACTAAAAATATGAAAGAAAAAAATACCAAAAATACTAATAATACTAACTAATACTAGACAAACTAATCTAAAAAAATACCAAAAAGTCAAAAATACTAAAATACTAAAAAAACTAAAAATACCGGAAATACTAAAAATACCAAAGAATAGAAAAATACTAAAAATGCAAAAAATACAAAAAAATACTAAAAATACTAAATACTAAAAATACTAAAATATGAAAAATACTAAAATACTAATACTACAAAATAAAAAATACTAAAGTACTAAAAATACTAAAAATAATAAAAAATACGAAAAAAAAAAAAAAAAAAAAAAAATAAAATACGAAAAATACAAAAAATACTAATAAAAATACTAAAAAAAAACTAAAAATAAAATACCAAAAAATACAATCCTAAAAATACTAAATCCTAATACGAATAAAAAAATACTAAAATACTAATATATTAATACTAAATACTAATATAATATATTAAAATACTAAAAAATACTAAAAATACTAAAAAAATAAAAAAAATTAAAAATACAAAAAAACTAAAAGACTAAAAATAAAAAAAAAACTAACAAAAAATACAAAAAAATAACAAAAAATACAATAAAAATACTAAAAACTAAATACTAATAACAAAAAATACTAAAAATATGAAAAAAAAAAATACCAAAAATACTAAAGAAATAAACTAAATACTAAAAACTAAAAAATACCAAAAATACTAACACTAAAATACTAAAAATACGAAAAACACGAAAAAACCAAAAATACCAAAAATACCAAAAATACAAAAAAAATAAAAAAAAAACTAAAAAACTAAAAAAACCAAAAGACTACAAAACAAAAAATACTAAAATACCAAAACACTAAAAATACTAAAAGAAACTAAAACACTAAAAAATAAACAAAAAACAAAAAAATACGAAAAAAAATACTAAAAGAAATATGAAGAATACAAAAATAACAAAAAAAAAATACCAAAAATACTAAAAAATATAAAATACAAAAAATACAAGAAAAAAAAAAAACGAAAATAACAAAAAATCTAAAAAATGCAAAAAATACAAAATTCAAAAGGAAAATACAAAAAATACAAAAAAAAAAAATATGTAAACAAAATACAAAAAAAATACCAAATACTAATATATAATACGTAAAAAAATACAAAAAAAAAATAATATACAAAAAATAAAAAAAATACGAAAAAAATACAAAAAACAAAAATATAGAAATAAAAAAAATAAAAAATACAAAAAATACAAAAAATGCAAAAAAATACTATTATAATACTAATAATACTAATAATACTAATAATACTAATAATACTAATAATAAAAAAAAAAATATATAGGCGACTATGAAGAATTTAAATGCTAATGAAATATAGATATTGAATTTTATATATATTTGGAGTACGACTACCGTTCCGATGAATGGGATGCTGATTTTGACGCTTAACGTTAAATGGTAATCGGGATTGATCTGCGTCCGATTCGTTGTCTTCCTCCACACTGTCGTGTCCTTCAGGACATAGCCTGACCGACCGGATCGTTGTCAAAATATATTGGAGTCCTAATCCTCCGATCTCAGTCGGAATATTGAAATCTGCGCCAGTTGCAGTCACATACGCAGTAGCTGGCCTTGCCACTGAGAGATTGGCCTATAAATCCAGAGAGGGTTATTAATAATAATAATAACATTCATAATAATAATATTATTAATATTAATATTACTAATAATAAAAAGGATAAATACTAAAATATTAATAACTAAAACTAATAAAAATATAAAACTACTAAAAATATAAAAAAAATACGGAAAAATTCGAAATCCAAAAATATTAATAATACTAAAATATTAAATACTAAAAATCTTATAATACTAATAACTAAAATAAAAATACATAAAATACTAAAAATACTAAAAATACTAATATGAAAAATACTAAAAAACTAATAAAAAAATACCAAGAACTAAAAAAAAAATAAAAAAAATACTAAAAATTAAAAATACTAAAGAAAAAAAATAAAAATACTAAACATACAAAAATACTAAAAATACAAAAAAAATAAAAAAAAATAAAAAAATACAAAAAAAAAAAAAAAATACGAAAAATAAAAAAAATACTAAAAAGAATGAAAAATATTAAAAAACACCACTAAATAATCCTAATAATACTAAATATAAGATAAAAATACTAAAAATACTAAAAATACTAAAATACTAAAATACTAAAATATAAAAAGACTAAAAATACTAAAATAAGAAAAATACGAAAAATACTAAAATAAAAAAACTAAAAAATACAAAAAAATATAAAATACTAAGATTAAAAAATACTAAAATATTAAATATAAAAATATAAAAATATTAATACTAAAAATACTAAAAATACTAAAAATACTAAAAAATAATAAAAAATATGAAAAAAAAAAAATACAAAAAAAATAAATAAATAATGAAAAATATAAAAAAATACTAAAATATTAAAACATTAAAAATATTAAAAAAATGAAAAATACTAAAAATATTAAAAATATAAAAATATTAAAAATATGAAAAAAAATATTAAAATACTAATAATACTAATAATACTAATAATACTAAAAATACCAAAAATACTAAAAATACTAAAATACTAAAAAAAAATTAAAAATAATAAAAAATACTAAAAGTACTAAAAAACTTAAAAATACTAAACATACAAAAAATAAAAAAATAATAAAAAATACTAAAAATACTAAATAAATACTAAAAATACAAAAAGAACTAAAAATACTAAAAAAAATACCAAAAATACTATAATACTAATAATACTAATAATACTAAAAATACAAAAATACTAAAAATACCAAAAATACTAAAATACTAAAAATACTAATAATACTAAAATACTAAAAATACCAAAATACTAAAAATGCAAAAAATACAAAAAAATACTAAAATACCAAATATTAAAAATACTAAAATATAAAAATACTAAATATAAAATACTAATACTAAAATACTAAAATATAAAAATATGAAAATAATAAAAATACGAAAGAAAAAAAATACAGAAAAAAAAATAAATAAAATATGAAAAATACAAAAAATACTAAAAATACTAAAATATTAAAATACTAAAAATGTAAAACACTAAAAAATACTAAAATTACTAAAAATATTAAAAATACCAAAAATATAAAAATACTAAAAATGCCAAAAATACTAAAAATACCAAACACTAAAAATACAAAAAATACAAAAAAAAAAAATATGTATATATGCAAAAAATACAAAAAATAATAAATAATATAAATAATACAAATAATACAAATAATATAAAAAATTCAAAAAATACTATAAATACTAAAATATTAAAAAATATTAAAAAAATACTAAAATACAAATAAAATACTAAAAATATATATGCAAAAAAATACAAAAAAATACAAAAAAAAAAATATATGTAAAATACAAAAAAAAAAAAAATATGCAAAAAGATACCAAAAATACTAATAATACTAATATACTTAATACACTAAAAATGCAAAAAATACAAAAAAAAAAAAGATATATATATGCAAAATATACAAAAAATAAAGATAAATACAAAAGTATCCAAAAAATACTAAAATACTAAAATACTAAAAATAGTAATGACCATGGAAGAATTTAATGTTATTTAACATATATATCTAATTTCACATATATTTTGGTAGTGAATAACTCACTGTTCCAATGATGATGCTGGTTTGACGCAGCACGTTTAACGATAATTGGATTGATCTGCGTCCGATCGTCGTTGATACGTTGTGTCCTTCAGTAGTATCTAAAACTCACCTGACTTGTAATCGTCGCTATACTCGCCAGCCTCCGTCTCGAACGGCAGTCGGCTGATTGACAATCTGCGCCAGTTTGTAGTTATAGCAGAAGAGTGCCGCCCATGCAGAGATTGGCCTATAAATTAGGGCAGAGGTTATTATAATACTAATAACATTCATAATAATATCATTAATATTAATAATATTAATAATAATAACTAATAATACCAATAATGTATATATACTAATAATACTAAAATACTAAATATACCAAAAATACCAAAAATACTAAAATACTAAAAAATTACCAAAAAAGACTAAAAAAATACTAAAAGTACTAAAAACTATATATTAAAAATATAAAGACTAAAATACTAAAAATACTAAAAAATATTAATAATATAAAAAATACTAAAAACGGAAAATACCAAAAATACTATAAAAAAAAAAATACTATAAAAAAAAATAAAAAAAAAATACCAAAAATACTAATAATACTAATAATACTAAATACACTAAAAATGCAAAAAATACAAAAAAAAAAAAATATATATATATATGCAAAATATACAAAAAATACAAATACAAAAAATTCAAAAAATACTAAAATACCAAAACAAATACCAAAATACTAAAAATCTAATATAGGAGATTCCATGAAGAATTTAAATGTTATTTAAATATATATATTGAATTTTATATATATTTTAGTATAACTCACTGTTTTGATGACGATGCTGATTTTGACTTGCACGTTTAATGGTATTGGGTATTGTTCCTGTTTCCAATTGGCCTTGTTGTCAAAACTGGTTGTGTCCTTCAGAGCACTAAAGCCTCACCTGACCCGATCGTTGTTCAATATATTGGCAGCCCCGTCTCCTTGCTAGTCGGCTGATTGCAATCTGCGCTAGCTTCAGTTACAGTAGGAGTAGTGTGCTGCCACTGAGAGATTGGCCTTAAATTAAGGCAGAGGTTATTAATAATAATAATAACATTCATAATAATATTATTAATATTAATAATATTAATAATAATAAAACTAATAATACCAATAAAACTAAAATATACTAATAATACAAAAATACTAAAATACTAAAAATACTAAAAAAAAAAAAAACAAAAAATACTAAAAATACTAAAAATACAAAAAAAAAAAAAAATTCCAAAAATTACTAAAAATACTAATAATACTAAAATACTAAAAATACTAAAAATACTAATATTACTAAAAATACTAAAAATACAAAAAATTAAAATACTAAAAATACTAAGATACTAAAAATACTAAAAATACTAATATTACTAAAAATACTAAAAATACTAATATACTAAAAATACCAAAAAAACTAAAAATACTAAAAATACTAAAAAAAATAACATAAATAACAAAAATTACAAATTAATCCCAAAAATAAAAAAAAAATACAAAAAATACAAAAAATACTAAAATAAAAAATACAAAAAACAAAAAATACTAAAAATACCAAAAAAAAAAAAAAATACTAAAATACTAATAATACTAATTAAAACAAATGAACTAAAAATACTAAAAATACCAAATACTTAAAAAAATGCTTATAAAATGTAAAATACAAAAAAAAAAAATGCAAAAAATACAAAAAAAAAATAAAAATAATTCAAAATAGTAAAACACTAAAATACTAAAAATACTAATACTAATAAAAAACTAAAAATACTAAGAATAATAAAAAACTATAGAAAAAAAAATACAAAAAAAAATAAATAAATGAATATCTATACGAAAAATAAAAAAAATACTAAAAATACAAAAAATACAAAAAATACTAAAAACAAAATACTAAAAAAAATAAAATAAACATAAAAATAAAAAATACTAAAATATAAAAAATACTAAAATACTAAAAATACTAAAAATACTAAAATACTAAAAATACCAAAAAAAAAAATACAAAAAAATACAAAATACCAAAAATACCCAAAATACTAAAAATACCAAAAATCCTAAAAATCCAAAAAACTAACTAAAAACACAGAAAAATACTAAAAATACAAAAAAATGTAAAAAAAAAATAAATAAAAAATAAAAAAAAATGACAAACACAAAAAATACTGAATCCTAAAAAATACAAAAAATACCAATAATACTTTTCATACTAAAAATACAAAAAATTCAAAAAATAACAAAAAATACTAAAATACCAAAATACTAAAAATACCAAAATACTAAAATAACAAAAAAAAAAACTAAAAAAAATAAATGCAAAAAATACAAAAAAAAAAAAAATAGCAAAAATACCAAAATACTAACAAACTAACAATTCCTAAAAATACAAAAAATGCAAAAAATACAAAAATAATAAATAAATATGAAACAAAAAAAAAATAAAAAAAAACAAAAAAATACAAAAAGACGAAAAATACTAAAAATACTAATGACCATACGTTAAAAATAACTATACATATTGAATTCAATATATATTTTGTAGAACTGTTTTGACGATGATGCTGATTTTGACGCTGCATGTTTCATAATTGGGCTTAATCCCGTCCGATTCGCTTGTCGCCAATGGTTGTGTCCTTCAGCAGTACTGGAAAGTCTTACCTGAACTGATTGTCGTCAATATATTGCCAGCCTCCGTTCCGATGGAGTTGGGCTGATTGCAATCTGCGCAAATTGAAGAAAAATAGCAGGTAGTAGATACTGACACTAAGATACTAGGACTATAAATTAGCAGAGATTAAATAATAATAATAATAACATACATAATAATACTAATAATATTAATAATATTAATAATACTAATAATATTAAACTAATAATATAAAATACTAAAAAATACTAAAAATACTCAAAACTAAAATACTAAAAAATACTAAAAATACAAAAATACTAAAAATATAAAATACTAAAAAATACTAAAAATTAAAAAATATAAAAATACTAAAACTAAAAAATATAAAAAAAAAAAAATACCTAAAATATGTTAAAAATACTAAAAATACTAAAAAAAAATGAAAAAAAATACTAAAAAAAAATACTAAAAAAAAAATACAAAAATACTAAAAATACTAAAAAAAATTCTAAAAATATACAAAATATAAAAATATGCAAAAAATACAAAAAAAAAAAAATAAAAAAAAAAATAAATGCAAAATATACAAAAAATACAAATACAAAAAATTCAAAAAATACTAAAATACCAAAAATACTAAAAATACTAAAAAATACTAAAAATACTAATAATAGTAACGACCACGAAGAATTTAAATGTTATTTAAATATATATATTGAATTTTATATATATTTTGTAGTATAACTCACCGTTTTGATGATGATGCTGATTTTGACGCAGCACGTTTAACGGTAATTGGGATTGATCTGCGTCCGATTCGCTTGTCGTCGATATGGTTGTGTCCTTCACAGCACCAAAGCCTCACCTGACTTGATCGTCGTCAATATATTGGCAGCCTCCGTCTCCAACTGCAGTCGGCTGATTGCAATCTGCGCCAGTTGTAGTCAGCAGCAGTAGCTGCTGCCACTGAGAGATTGGCCTATAAATTAGGCAGAGGTTATTAATAATAATAATAACATTCATAATAATATCATTAATATTAATAATATTAATAATATTAATATTAATAATATTAATAATATAAAAGAATTAATAATAACAAATATATATATTTACAATTAAATGCATATCCTCTTCCAGACATAATTGTACTATACTGAGATCCGTGTGCTACTAACACCAGAAACATCATTCTACAGCTACTTTCTCCAAATCCAGCAGCGTCTGAATGTGTTGCCGCAGATATTGCCGATGGTGAACGGGTGTGGATACAAAAACTTGGCATTCTGCTAATCCCTCACCACCTTATCGTAAAAATATATCATCGTCCTTTGGCTGTTTGAAAGAATCATACGACACCATAGTGATAACAATAATATGGTTGCTCATCCATGGGATCCACATCCAAATCCAAACGGGCCAGGCGCGATTTGTATGGTGAATTGGCTGACTGAAGAGGCTGAGGCGAAAAAGCTACCATCGAGCAGACTTCTGCTGGCTGCCATTTTATTGGAATCCGCCGAAGCAGTCGCCGCCTGCATCACAGCTTTCAATGCCAACGCATCCAATTGGGAGCCCTCCACTGAAAAATAAATGTTAATTAAATATATATATTGAATTTTATATATATTTTGTAGAACAACTCACCGTTTTGATGATGATGCTGATTTTGACGCTGCACGTTTAACGGTAATTGGGATTGATCTGCGTTCGATTCGCTTGTCGTCGATATGGCTGTGTCCTTCAGCAGCACCAAAGCCTCACCTGACTTGATCGTCGTCAATATATTGGCAGCCTCCGTCCGATTGCAGTCGGCTGATTGCAATCTGCGCCAACACAGCAGTAGCTGCTGCCACTGAGAGACCGGCCTATAAATTAAGGTAGAGGTTATTAATAATAATAATAACATTCATAATAATATCATTAATATTAATAATATTAATAATAAAATTAAAATAATAAAATATAATAAAATACTAAAATATAAAATACTAAAATACTAAAATAATAAAATACTAAAAATACTAAAAATACTAAAAATACTAAAAATGCAAAAAATACAAAAATAAAAATACTAAACATACAAAAAATACCAAAAATACTAAAAATACTAAAAATACTAAAAATACTAAAAATACTAAAAATACTAAAATACTAAAAAAAATACTAAAAATACTAAAATACTAAAAATATAATAATACTAAAAATAGTAAAAATATAAAAAAATACAAAAATATCAAAATACTAAAAATACTAAAAAATACCAAAAAAAAAATACTAAAAATACTAAAATAAAAAATATAAAAATACTAAAAATACTAAAAATACTAAAAATACAAAAAATATAAAAAATACAAAAAAAATACAAAAAATACTAAAAATACTAAAATACTAATAAATACTAAAAATACTAAAAATACTAAAAAAAAAAATACAAAAAATACTAAAAATACTAAAATACTAATAAATACTAAAAATACCATAAATACTAAAAATACTAAAAATACTAAAAATACAAAAAATAAAAAAATAAAAATAATAGTTAAAATACTAAAAATACAAAAAATACCAAAAATAAAAAAATACTAAAAATACAAAAAATATAAAAAATACAAAAAAATATAAAAATATAAAAATACTAAAATAAAAAGAAAAATACTAAAATACTAAAAATACAAAAAATAATAAAAAATACGAAAAAAAAATACAAAAAAAAAAAATAAAATACGAAAAATACAAAAAATACTAAAAATACTAAAAATACTAAAAATACTAAAAATACTAAAAATACTAAAAATAAAATGCCAAAAATACAACTAAAAATACTAAAAATATTAAAAATACTAAAAATATATAAAAATACTAAAAATACTAAATATGCAAAAATATTAAAAAATACAAAAAAAAAAATAAAAATAAAAAAAAAAACCCAAAAATACTAAAAATATAAAAAATACTAAAAAATAAATAAAAAAAGAAAAATACTAAAAATACAAAAATACTAAAAAAAAAATACAAAAAATACTAAAACAACAAAAATACCAAAAATACAAAATAATAAAAATACTAAAAATACTAAAAATACTAAAAATACCAAAAATACTAAAAATACTAAAAATACTAAAAATACAAAAAAAAAAAACATAAAAAAAAATACAAAAAAAAAATAAAAATACAAAAAATAAAAAAAAAAAATCAAAAATACAAAAAATATTAAAATACTAAAAATATAAAAAATACAAAAAAAAAAAAATACAAAAAATACAAAAAATAAAATAAAAAAAAACTAAAAATACAAAAAAATACTAAAAATACAAAAATGTAAAAAAATAAAATATAAAAAAAAGTATTAAATATCATATAATTTTAATAATACTAAAACTACATATAAAAGAGATACGAACGAAACTAACCGGCTCAGCATACCAAACACCTACTTAACAAATACCACAAATACCAAATACAAAAAATACCAAAAAGCCACTAAGAGATTGGCCTAAAATTAAGCAGGTATTAATAATAATAATAAAATACATAATAATACCATAAATACTAATAATACTAATAATAAATACCAATAAAAAAAATATAAATAAAAATACTAAAATACTAAATACTAAAAATATAAATACTAAAAAAATACTAAAAATACAAAAATACTAAAAAATACGAAAAAAATGCTAAAAAAAAAAAATAAAAATACATAATATAAAATACAAAAAAAAAAAATTAAAAATACTAAAAAAAAATACTAAAGATGCTAAAAAACCAAAATAGAAAAATACTAAAACCTCCTAAAAATAAAAAATACTAAAAATACTAAAAATACCAAAAATACCGCAAAAAAAAGAAAAAAAATACCAAAAAATACAAAAAAACGCTAAAAATACAAAAAATACTAAAAATATAAAAATACTAAAAAACTAAAAATACCAAAAATACTAAAAATACAAAAATACAAAAAAAAATATGCTAAACAAAAATACAAAAAATACCAAAAATACCAAAAAATACACAAAAAATACGAAAAAAACTAAAAATGACTAAAAATACCAAAAATAATTAAAAATGCCTAAAACTCAAAAATACTAAAAAATACTAAAATACTAATGAGTCGTATGAATGATAAATGTTATTTTAAATATATATATTGAATTTTATATATATTTTGTGGGAAACTCACCCTGTTTTGATGATGATGCTGATTTGGACGCAGCACGTTTAACGGTAATTGGGATTGATCTGCGTCCGATTCGCTTGTTGCTCGATATGGTTGTGTCCTTCAGGAGCACCAAAGCCTCACCTGACTTGATCGTCGTCAATATATTGGCAGCCTTCCCCGTCCCCGTTGGCGGTTGGCTGATTCGAAATCTGCGCCAGTTGTAGTCAGCAGCAGAAGGATGCTGCCACTGAGAGATTGGCCTATAAATTAAGGCAGAGGTTATTAATAATAATAATAACATTCATAATAATATTATTAAATTAATATTAATAATATAATAATATTAATATTATTAATAATATAAAAGCATTAATAATAACAAATATATATATTTACATTTGTATGCATATCCTCTTCCGGACATGATTGTGCCGTATGCTGCAGATCCGTTGTGCTACTAACACCAGAAACATCATCGTTTACAGCTGCTTTCTCCAAATCCACAAGCGTTTCGGATCTGTTGCCGCAGCTATTGCCGATGTTGAAGCGGGTGTGGATGTAGATTTGATTCCCCTGCTCATCCCCCGCCTCCTATCGTCCAGATGTCATCGTCCTTTGGCTGTTTGAAAGAATCATCGACGCCATCTAGTTGCTCAATAATATGGTTGCTCATCCATGGGATCCAAATCGGACAATTGATATTAATCGATTGTTGCTGCTGCTTGAGTTTTGTTGTTCGGTTTGTTTCATTGTTATGGCTGAATTGGCTGACTGAAGAGGCTGAGGCGGAGGAGAAGCTGCCATCGAGCAGACTTCTGCTGGCTGCCGCCGTTTTATTGGAATCCCGCCGAAGCAGTCGCCGCCTGCATCACAGCTGCCGATGCCAACGCATCCAATTGGGAGCCCTCCACTGAAAAATAAATGTTAATTAAATATACATATTGAATTTTATATATATTTTGTATATAACTTACCGTTTTGATGATGATGCTGATTTTGACGCTGCACGTTTAACGGTAATTGGGATTGATCTGCGTCCGATTCGCTTGTCGTCGATATGGTTGTGTCCTTCAGCAGCACCAAAGCCTCACCTGACTTGATCGTCGTCAATATATTGGCAGCCTCCGTCTCTGATTGCAATCTGCGCCAGTTGTAGTCACAGCAGCAGTAGCTGCTGCCACTGAGAGATTGGCCTATAAATTAGGGCAGAGGTTATTAATAATAATAATAACATTCATAATAATATTATTAATATTAATAATATTAATAATAATAATAATAATAATAATAATAAAACTAATAATACTAATAATACTAAAATACTAAAAATAATAATAATACTAATAATACTAATAATACTAAAATACTAAAATACTAAAATACTAAAAATAAAATACTAAAACTAAAAATACTAAAATACTAAAAATAAAAACTAAAAATACTAAAAATACAAAAAAAAAAAAAAAATAAAAAATACAAAAAATACTAAAAATACAAAAAATACCAAAAATACTAAAAATACTAAAAATACTAAAAATATAAAAATACTAAAAATACTAAAAATACTAAAAATACTAAAAAATGACAAAAATAAAAAAAAAAAAAAATACTAAAAATATAAAAAAAAAATAAAAAATACTAAAAATACTAAAAATACTAAAAATACAAATAAATACTAAAAAAAAAATACAAAAATACTAAAATACTAAAAAATTAAAAATACTAAAAATACTAAAAATACTAAAAATACTAAAAAATACTAAAAATACTAAAAATACTAAAAAAAAATACTAAAAATACTAATAATACTAATAATACTAAAAATACGAAGAATTTAAAATATAAAATAAATTGAAAAATATAAAAATTGCAAAAAATACTAACAATTACATACAAAATACTAAAAATATAAAGATACATGGGATTAAACTGCAAAATTAGAAATAAAAATATCCAAAAATACAAAAAAGCCAAAAAAAATACGAAAAAAAAATACTAAAAATACTAAAAATACCTAAAAATGCAAAAAATGCCAAAATACTAAAAATACAAATACTAAAAATAAATGCTAAAAATGCTAAAAATAAAAAGAGTTATAAATAAAAAAAATAAAAAAAAAAAAATATCAAAATAAAAAAAATTAATAATACTAAAACTAAAAAAATAATAAAAAAACTAAAAAAATACTAAAAAAACTAAAAATACTAAAAATACTAAAAATACTAAAAAAATACTAAAAATACCAAAAATACTAAAAATACTAAAAATACTAAAAATACTAAAATACTAAAAATACTAAAAAAAAAATACTAAAAATACTAAAAATACGAAAAATACAAAAAATACAAAAAATACAAATAATACAAAAAATTCAAAAAATACTAAAAAAAACAAAAAAATACAAAAAAATACAAATACAAAAAATTCAAAAATACTAAAAATACTAAAAAACTAAAAATACTAAAAATACTAAAAATATAAAAATACTAAAAATACCAAAAATACTAAAAATACTAAAAATACAAAAAATACAAAAAATACAAAAAAAAATAAAATACTAAAAAAACTAAAAAATAAAAAATACAAAAAATACAAAAAAATACAAAAAATACAAAAAATACAAAAAATACCAAAAATAAAAAATACTAAAAAACTAAAAATACTAAAAATACTAAAAAAAAAAAATACCAAAAATACTAAAAATACAAAAAAAAAACAAAAAAAAAAAATACAAAAAAAAAAATACAAAAAAAAAAAAAAAAAAATACCAAAAATATAAAAATACTAAAAAAAAAAATACTAAAAAATACAAAAATACAAAAAATACAAAAAAAATAAAAAAAATACAAAAAATACAAAAAAAATAAAAAAACTTAAAATACTAAAAATACTAAAATACCAAAAATACTAAAAATAAAAAATACTAAAAAAAAAAAATACAAAAAAAAAAAAATACAAAAAAAAAAAAAATACCAAAAATACTAATAATACTAATAATACTAAAAATACTAAATACACTAAAAATGCAAAAAATACAAAAAAATACAAAAAAAAAATACTAAAAATACAAAAAATACTAAAAATGCCAAAAATACTAAAAATACCAAAAATACCAAAAATACTAAAAATACTAAAAATACCAAAAATACTAAAAATACTAATAATAGTAACGACCACCATATTGAATTTTATATATATTTTGTAGTATAACTCACCGTTTTGATGATGATGCTGATTTTGACGCAGCACGTTTAACGGTAATTGGGATTGATCTGCGTCCGATTCGCTTGTCGTCGATATGGTTGTGTCCTTCAGCAGCACCAAAGCCTCACCTGACTTGATCTGTCGTCAATATATTGGCAGCCTCCGTCTCCGATGCAGTCGGCTGATTGCAATCTGCGCCAGTTGTAGTCACAGCAGCAGTAGCTGCCGCCACTGAGAGATTGGCCTATAAATTAGGGCAGAGGTTATTAATAATAATAATAACATTCATAATAATATCATATAATATTAATAATATTAATAATATTAATATTAATAATATTAATAATATAAAAGTATTAATAATAACAAATATATATATTTACATTTGTATGCATATCCTCTTCCGGACATGATTGTGCCGTATGCTGCAGATCCGTTGTGCTACTAACACCAGAAACATCATCGTTTACAGCTGCTTTCTCCAAATCCAGCAGCGTCTCGGATCCTGTTGCCGCAGCTATTGCCGATGTTGAAGCGGGTGTGGATGTAGATTTGGCATTCCCTGCTCATCCCTCGCCACCTTATCGTCAATATGCTCATTGTCCTTTGGCTGTTTGAAAGAATCATCGACGCCATCTAGTTGCTCAATAATATGGTTGCTCATCCATGGGATCCGCATCCAAATCGGCCAATTGGACTTAATCGATTGTTGCTGCTGCTGAGTTGTTGTTGTTGCAGCTTTTAGTTTGTTCGTTCGATTTGTTATGGCTGAATTGGCTGACTGAAGAGGCTGAGGCGGAGGAGAAGCTGCCATCGAGCAGACTTCTGCTGGCTCCGCCGTTTTATTGGAATCCGCCGAAGCAGTCGCCGCCTCATCACAGCTGCCGATGCCAACGCATCCAATTGGAGCCCTCCACTGAAAAATAAATGTTAATTAAATATACATATTGAATTTTATATATATTTTGTAGCACAACTCACCGTTTTGATGATGATGCTGATTTTGACGCTGCACGTTTAACGGTAATTGGGATTGATCTGCGTCCGATTCGCTTGTCGTCGATATGGTTGTGTCCTTCAGCAGCACCAAAGCCTCACCTGACTTGATCGTCGTCAATATATTGGCAGCCTCCGTCTCCGATGCAGTCGCTGATTGCAATCTGCGCCAGTTGTAGTCACAGCAGCAGTAGCTGCTGCCACTGAGAGATTGGCCTATAAATTAAGGCAGAGGTTATTAATAATAATAATAACATTCATAATAATATCATTAATATTAATAATATTAATAATAATAATAATAATAAAAAACTAATAATAATAATAAAACTAATAATAATAATAATAATACTAAAATAATAAAAACTAAAAATACTAAAATACAAAAAATAAATACTAAAATATAAAAATACTATAAATACTAATAATAATAATACTAATAATACTAAAATACTAAAAATACTAAAATACTAAAAATACTAAAAATACTAAAAAAAAACTAAAAATACTAAAAATACTAAAAATACCAAAAAAAAAATACTAAAAATACTAAAAATACTAAAAATACTAAAAATACTAAAAATACTAAAAATATTAAAATGCTAAAAATACTAAAAATACTAAAAATACTAAAAATACAAAAATACTAAAAATACAAAAAAAAAACTAAAAATACTAAAAATACAAAAATAAAAAAATACAAAAAAAATACAAAAACAAAAAAACAAAAATACCAAAATACTAAAAATAAAAAAAAAATACAAAAATACTAAAAATACTAAAAATACTAAAATAAAAAATACAAAAAATACAAAAAATACAAAAAAATACAAAAAAAAAAAAAAATAAAAAAAAAAAAAAAAAAAAAAAAAAAAAAAAAAAAAAAAAAAAATACAATAATACAAAAAATACGAAAAATGCAAAAAATACTAAAAATACTAATAATACTAAAAATACTAAAAATACAAAAAATACAAAAAAATAAAAAATACAAAAAATATAATAATTCTAAAAAAATACTAAAAATACTAAAAAATACTAAAA
Source organism: Drosophila sproati (assembly GCA_018904355.1). Taxonomy (NCBI): domain Eukaryota; kingdom Metazoa; phylum Arthropoda; class Insecta; order Diptera; family Drosophilidae; genus Drosophila; species Drosophila sproati. Next base: position 59,134 of record JAEIFY010000043.1, read on the forward strand.
ATACAAAAAATAAAAAAAATACTAAAAATACCAAAAATACTAAAAATACCAAAAATACAAAAAATAAAATACAAAAAAGAAAAAATACAAAAAATCAAAATATTAATAATAAAAATACTAATAATACTAAAAATACTAATAATACTAATAATACTAAAAATACTAAAATACTAAAAATACTAAAAAATACTAATAATACTAAAAATACCAAAAATACTAAAAATACTAAAAATATAAAAAATATAAAAAAACTAAAAAATACAAAAAAAATACTAAAAATACTAAAAATACTAAAAAATAAAAAACTAAAAATACTAAAAATACTAAAAAAAAATACAAAAAAAATCAAAAAAAAAATAAAAACTAAAAATACTAAAAATAATAAAAATAAATACTAAAAATGCAAAAAATACAAAAAAATACAAAAAAAAAAAATATGTAAAATACTAAAAATACAAATAAAAAATACAAAAAATACTAATAATACTAATAATAAATACTAAAAATACTAATAATAGTAACGACCACGAAGAATTGAAATGTTAATTAAATATATATATTGAATTTTATATATATTTTGTAGTATAACTCACCGTTTTTGATGATGATGCTGATTTTGACGCTGCACGTTTAACGGTAATTGGGATTGATCTGCGTCCGATTCGCTTGTCGTCGATATGGTTGTGTCCTTCAGCAGCACCAAAGCCTCACCTGACTTGATCGTCGTCAATATATTGGCAGCCTCCGTCTCCGATGCAGTCGGCTGATTGCAATCTGCGCCAGTTGTAGTCACAGCAGCAGTAGCTGCTGCCACTGAGAGATTGGCCTATAAATTAAGGCAGAGGTTATTAATAATAATAATAACATTCATAATAATATCATTAATATTAATAATATTAATAATAATAATAATAATAATAATAATAATAATAATAATAAAAAATTAAATAATAACAAATATATATATTTACATTTGTATCCATATCCTCTTCCGGACATGATTGTGCCGTATGCTGCAGATCCGTCGCTACTAACACCAGAAACATCATCGTTTACAGCCTGCTTTCTCCAAATCCAGCAGCGTCTCGGATCTGTTGCCGCAGCTATTGCCGATGTTGAAGCGGGTGTGGAAAATTGGCATTCCCCTGCTCAATCCTCGCCACCTTATCGTCAATATGCTCATCGTCCTTTGGCTGTTGAAATAATCATCGACGCCATCTAGTTGCTCAATAATATGGTTGCTCATCGTCGTATATCAAATCGGCCAATTTGGCAATATCAATCGATTGTTGCTGCTGCTGAGTTGTTGTTGTTGCAGCTTTTAGTTTGTTCGTTCGATTTGTTATAGCTGAATTGGCTGACTGAAGAGGCTGAGGCGGAGGAGAAGCTGCCATCGAGCAAACTTCTGCTGGCTGCCGCCGTTTTATTGGAATCCGCGTGCCGCCTCATCACAGCTGCCGATGCCAACGCATCCAATTGTGAGCCCTCCACTGAAAAATAAATGTTAATTAAATATATATATTGAATTTTATATATATTTTGTAGCACAACTCACCGTTTTGATGATGATGCTGATTTTGACGCTGCACGTTTAACGGTAATTGGGATTGATCTGCGTCCGATTCGCTTGTCGTCGATATGGTTGTGTCCTTCAGCAGCACCAAAGCCTCACCTGACTTGATCGTCGTCAATATATTGGCAGCCTCCGTCTCCGATGCAGTCGGCTGATTGCAATCTGCGCCAGTTGTAGTCACAGCAGCAGTAGCTGCTGCCACTGAGAGATTGGCCTATAAATTAGGGCAGAGGTTATTAATAATAATAATAACATTCATAATAATATCATTAATATTAATAATATTAACATTAAAATAATAATAATAATAATAATAATAATAATACTAATAAAACTAATAATATTAATAATATTAATAATATTAATACTAATACTACATAATACTAATAATACTAATAATACTAAAATACTAAAATACTAAAATACTAAAAATACCAAAAATACTAAAAATACTAAAAAATACTAATAATACTAAAAATACTAAAAATACTAAAATACTAAAAATACAAAAAACACTAAAAATACAAAAAAAAAATACCAAAAATACTAAAAATACTAATAATACTAATAATACTAAAAATACTGAAAATACTAATAATACTAATAATACTAAAAATACTAAAAATACTAAAAATACTAAAAATACCAAAAATACTAAAATACTGAAAATACTAAAAATACAAAAAATACAAATAAAACAAAAAATATACAAAAAAATACAAAAAATACAAAAAATACTAAAAATACTATAAAAACAATACTAAAATACTAAAAATATTAATAATATTAATAATATTAATACTAATAATACTAATAATACTAATAATACTAATAATACTAATAATACTAAAATACTAATAATACTAAAATACTAAAAATACAAAAAATACAAAAAATACAAAAAATACAAAAAATACAAAAAAATACAAAAAAAACAAAAATATACAAAAAAATGCAAAAAATATAAAAAAAATTCAGAAAAAAAAAAAACCAAAAATACAAAAAATACAATAAAACAAAAAAATACAAAATATACAAAAAATACTAAAAATACTAAAAATACTAAAAATACTAAAAATACTAATAATACTAATAATACTAATAATAATAATAATAATAACGACCACGAAGAATTTAAATGTTAATTAAATATGTATATTGAATTTTATATATATTTTGAATACAACTCACCGTTTTGATGATGATGCTGATTTTGACGCTGCACGTTTAACGGTAATTGGGATTGATCTGCGTCCGATTCGCTTGTCGTCGATATGGTTGTGTCCCAGAGGACCAAAGCCTCACCTGACTTGATCGTCGTCAATGTATTGGCAGCCTCCGTCCCGAGGGTCGCTGATTTCAATCTCGCCAGTTGTAGTCACAGCAGCAGTAGCTGCTGCCATAGAGGTTGGCCTATAAATTAGGAGAGGTTATTAATAATAATAATAACATTCATAATAATATCATTAATATTAATAATATTAATATTAATAATAATAATAATAATAAAACTAATAATAATACTAATAAAACTAATAATATTAATAATATTAATAATATTAATACTATTAATACTAATAATACTAATAATACTAATAATACTAAAATACTAAAATACTAAAATACTAAAAATACAAAATACGAAATACTAAAATACTAAAATACAAAAATACAAAAAATACTGAAAATACTAAAAATACTAAAAAATACTAAAAATACTAAAAATACCAAAAATACTAAAAATACTAAAAATACTAAAAATACAAAAAATACTAAAAATACTAAAAAAAAAAAAAATACAAAAAAAAAAATACAAAAAAAAAAAAAAAAAAAGAAAAAATACAAAAAAATACAAAAAAAAAATAAAATACGAAAAATACAAAAAAAAAAAAAATACGAAAAATACAAAAAATACAAAAAATAAAAAAATACTAAAAATACTAAAAATACCAAAAAATACTAATAATACAAAAAATACAAAAAAAAAAAAACAAAAAATACCAAAAATACTAATAATAATAATAATATTAATACTAATAATACTAAAAATAATAAAAATACTAAAAATACTAAAAATACTAAAAATACAAAAAATGCAAAAAATGCAAAAAATACAGATAATACAAAAAATACTAAAAATACCAAAAATACTAAAAATGCCAAAAATACCAAAAATACTAAAAAAAAATACTAAAAATACTAAAAATACTAATAATACTAAAAATACCAAAAATACTAAAAATACTAAAAATACAAAAAAAATAAAAAAAATACAAAAAATACGAAAAATACTAAAAATACTAAAAAAAAACAAAATACAAAAAATACAAAATATACAAAAAATACTAAAAATTCAAAAAAAAAAAAAAATACCAAAAATACTAAAAATACTAAAAATACTAAAATACTAAAAATACTAGAAATACTAAAAATGCTAATAAATACTAAAAAATACCAAAAATACATAAAAATACTAAAAATACAAAAAATACCAAAAATACTAAAAATACAAAAATACAAAAATACTAAAAATAACAAAAATACTAAAATACTAAAAATACTAATAATACTAAAAATACTAAAAAAACCAAAAATACTTAAAAATACTAAAATCTAAAAAATACTAAAAATACTAAAAATACTAAAAATACTAAAAATACTAAAAATACTAAAAATACTAATAATACTAATAATACTAATAATAATAATAATAATAACGACCACGAAGAATTGAAATGTTAATTAAATATATATATTGAATTTTATATATATTTTGTAGCACAACTCACCGTTTTGATGATGATGCTGATTTTGACGCTGCACGTTTAACGGTAATTGGGATTGATCTGCGTCCGATTCGCTTGTCGTCGATATGGTTGTGTCCTTCAGCAGCACCAAAGCCTCACCTGACTTGATCGTCGTCAATATATTGGCAGCCTCCGTCTCCGATGCAGTCGGCTGATTGCAATCTCCGGGCAGTTGTAGTCACAGCAGCAGTAGCTGCTGCCACTGAGAGATTGGCCTATAAATTAAGGCAGAGGTTATTAATAATAATAATAACATTCATAATAATATCATTAATATTAATAATATTAACATTAATAATAATAATAATAATAAAACTAATAATACTAATAAAACTAATAATATTAATAATATTAATAATATTAATACTAATAATACTAATAATACTAATAATACTAAAATACTAAAATACTAAAATACTAAAATACTAAAATACTAAAATACTAAAATACTAAAATACTAAAAATACCAAAAAATACTAAAAATACTAAAAAATACTAATAATACTAAAAATACTAAAAATACTAAAAATACTAAAATACTAAAAATACAAAAAATACTAAAAATACAAAAAAAAAAAATACCAAAAATACTAAAAATACTAATAATACTAATAATACTAAAAATACTGAAAATACTAATAATACTAAAAATACTAAAAATACTAAAAATACTAAAAATACTAAAAATACCAAAAATACTAAAATACTGAAAATACTAAAAATACTAATAATACTAATAATACTAAAAATACTAAAAATACTAAAAATACTAAAAAATACTAAAATACTAATAATACTAATAATACAATAATAATAATAATAATAACGACCACGAAGAATTTAAATGTTAATAAATATATATATTGAATTTTATATATATTTTGTAGCACAACTCACCGTTTTGATGATGATGCTGATTTTGACGCTGCACGTTTAACGGTATTGGGATTGATCTGCGTCCGATTCGCTTGTCGTCGATATGGTTGTGTCCTTCAGCAGCACCAAAGCCTCACCTGACTTGATCGTCGTCAATATATTGGCAGCCTCCGTCTCCGATGCAGTCGGCTGATTGCAATCTGCGCCAGTTGTAGTCACAGCAGCAGTAGCTGCTGCCACTAGAGATTGGCCTATAAATTAGGGGAGAGGTTATTAATAATAATAATAACATTCATAATAATATCATTAATATTAATAATATTAATAATAATAAAACTAATAATAATAATAATAATAAAACTAATAATAATAATAATCAAACTAATAATACTAATAAAACTAATAATATTAATAATATTAATACTATTAATACTATTAATACTAATAATACTAATAATACTAATAATACTAATAATACTAAAATACTAAAATACTGAAATACTGAAATATAAAATACTAAAATACTAAAATACTAAAACTAAAAATACTAAAAATACTAAAAAATACTAAAAAAATACTAAAATACTAAAATACAAAATACAAAAATACTAAAAATACCAAAAATACTAAAAATACAAAAATACTAAAAATACTAAAAATACAAAAAATACAAAAAATACAAAAAAAAAAAAAAAATACAAAAAAAAATACAAAAAAAAAAATACAAAAAATACAAAAAATACAAAAAATACTAAAAATACCAAAAGTACCAAAAATACAAAAAATACCAAAAATACTAAAAATACTAAAAAACTAAAATACTAAAAATACTAATAATACTAAAAATACCAAAAATACTAAAAATACTAAAAATACAAAAAAAATATACAAAAAATACGAAAAATACAAAAAATACGAAAAATACTAAATATACTAAAAAAAAAAAATACAAAAAATACAAAAAATACAAAAAATACTAAAAATACAAAAAAAAAAAAACAAAAAATACCAGAAATACTAAAAATACTAAAATACTAAAATACTAAAAATACTAAAAATGCTAATAAATACTAAAAAATACTAAAAATACCAAAAATACTAAAAATACTAAAAATACTAAAAATACCAAAAATACCAAAAATACTAAAATACTAAAAATACTAATAATACTAAAAATACTAAAAATTCTAAAAATACTAAAAATACTAAAAATACTAAAATACTAAAAATACTAAATATACTAAAAATACTAAAAATACTAAAAATACTAAAAATACTAATAATACTAATAATACTAATAATACTAATAATAATAATAATAATAACGACCACGAAGAATTGAAATGTTAATTAAATATATATATTGAATTTTATATATATTTTGTAGCACAACTCACCGTTTTGATGATGATGCTGATTTTGACGCTGCACGTTTAACGGTAATTGGGATTGATCTGCGTCCGATTCGCTTGTCGTCGATATGGTTGTGTCCTTCAGCAGCACCAAAGCCTCACCTGACTTGATCGTCGTCAATATATTGGCAGCCTCCGTCTCCGATGCAGTCGGCTGATTGCAATCTGCGCCATTGTAGTCACAGCAGCAGTAGCTGCTGCCACTGAGAGATTGGCCTATAAATTAAGGCAGAGGTTATTAATAATAATAATAACATTCATAATAATATCATTAATATTAATAATATTAATAATATAATAATATTAATAATATTAATAATATTAATAATATAAAAGCATTAATAATAACAAATATATATATTTACATTTGTATCCATATCCTCTTCCGGACATGATTGTGCCGTATGCTGCAGATCCGTCGTGCTACTAACACCAGAAACATCATCGTTTACAGCTGCTTTCTCCAAATCCAGCAGCGTCTCGGATCCTGTTGCCGCAGCTATTGCCGATGTTGAAGCGGGTGTGGATGTAGATTTGGCATTCCCCTGCTCATCCCTCGCCACCTTATCGTCAGTATGCTCATCGTCCTTTGGCTGTTTGAAAGAATCATCGACGCCATCTAGTTGCCAATAATATGGTTGCTCATCCATGGGATCCGCATCCAAATCGGCCAATCTGGCAATATTAATCGATTGTTGCTGCTGCTGAGTTGTTGTTGTTGCAGCTTTTAGTTTGTTCGTTCGATTTGTTATAGCTGAATTGGCTGACTGAAGAGGCTGAGGCGGAGGAGAAGCTGCCATCGAGCAGACTTCTGCTGGCTGCCGCCGTTTTGTTGGAATCCGCCGAAGCAGTCGCCGCCTGCATCACAGCTGCCGATGCCAACGCATCCAATTGGGAGCCCTCCACTGAAAAATAAATGTTAATTAAATATATATATTGAATTGTATATATATTTTGTAGCACAACTCACCGTTTTGATGATGATGCTGATTTTGACGCTGCACGTTTAACGGTAATTGGGATTGATCTGCGTCCGATTCGCTTGTCGTCGATATGGTTGTGTCCTTCAGCAGCACCAAAGCCTCACCTGACTTGATCGTCGTCAATATATTGGCAGCCTCCGTCTCCGATGCAGTCGGCTGATTGCAATCTGCGCCAGTTGTAGTCACAGCAGCAGTAGCTGCTGCCACTGAGAGATTGGCCTATAAATTAGGCAGAGGTTATTAATAATAATAATAACATTCATAATAATATATTAATATTAATAATATTAATAATAATAATAATAATAAAGCTAATAATAATAATAATAAAACTAATAATAATAATAATAAAACTAATAATAATAATAATCAAACTAATAATACTAATAAAACTAATAATATTAATAATATTAATACTATTAATACTAATAATACTAATAATACTAATAATACTAAAATACTAAAATACTAAAATACTAAAATACTAAAAATACTAAAAAAAAACTAAAAAATACTAAAAATACTAAAAATACTAAAAAAAAATACTAAAAATACCAAAAATACTAAAAATACTAAAAATACCAAAAATACTAAAAATACTAATATGCGAAAAATACTAAAAATACTAAAAATACTAAAATACTAAAAATACTAAAAATACTGAAAATACTAAAAATACTAAAAATACTATAAATACTAAAAATACTAAAAATACAAAAAATACAAAAAAAAAACAAAAAATACCAAAAATACTAAAAAAAATACTAAAAATACAAAAAATACTAAAAATACTAAAAATACTAAAAATACAAAAAATACAAAAAATACAAAAAAATACAAAAAATACAAAAAATACAAAAAAATGCAAAAAATATAAAAAATTAAAAAAAAAAAAAAATACAATAATACAAAAAATACGAAAAATGCAAAAAATACTAAAAATACTAATAATACTAAAAATACTAAATATACAAAAAATACAAAAAATACAAAAAATACTAATAATACTAATAATTCTAAAAATACTAAAAATACTAAAAAATACTAAAAATACTAAAAATACTAAAAATACAAAAAATACTAAAAATACCAAAAATGCTAAAAATACCAAAAATACCAAAAATACTAATAACACTAATAATACTAATAATATTAATAATATTAATACTAATAATACTAATAATACTAATAATACTAATAATACTAATAATACTATAATACTAATAATACTAATAATACTAATAATACTAAAATTACTAAAATACTAAAATACTAAAAATTAAAAATATTAAAAAAAACTAAAAAATACTAAAAATTATAAAAATACTAAAAATACTAAAAATACTAAAATACTAAAAATACTAAAAATACTAAAAATGCTTAAAATGCTTAAAATACTAATAATACTAAAAATACTAACAATACTAAAAATACTAAAAATACAAAAAATACAAAAAATGCTATAAATACTAAAAATACTAATATACAAAAAATATAAAAATATTAAAAATACAAAAAATAAAAAAAAAAAAACAAAAAATACCAATAATACTAATAATACTAATACTAAAAATACTAAAAATACCAAAAATACTAATAATACCAATAATACTAATAATATTAATACTAATAATACTAAAAATAATAATAATACTAATAATACTAATAATACTAATAATATTAATAATATTAATACTAATAATACTAATAATACTAATAATACTAATAATACTAATAATACTAAAAAATACTAATAATACTAAAATATTAAATACTAAAATACTAAAAATACTAATAATACTAAAAATATAAAAATACTAAAAATACAAAAAATACTAAAAATACTAAAAATACAAAAATACTAAAAATACCAAAAATACTAAAAATACTAAAAATACGAAAAATTCAAAAAAAAAAAAAAAATACTAAAAATACTAATAATACTAAAAATACTAAATATACCAAAAATACTAAAAATACTAAAAATACGAAAAATACAAAAAAAAAAAAAAATACAAAAAATACAATAATACAAAAAATACGAAAAATACTAAAAATACCAAAAATACAAAAAATACGAAAAATACAAAAAATACAAAAAATACTAAAATACTACAAATACTAAAAATACGAAAAATACTAAAAATACTAAAAATACTAATAATACTAATAATACTAATAATACTAATAATACTAATAATATAAAAATACTAAAAATACTAAAGATACTAAAAATACCAAAAATACTAAAAATACTAAAAAATACTAAAAATACTAATAATACTAATAATACTAATAATAATAATAATAATAACGACCCACGAAGAATTTAAATGTTAATAAATATATATATTGAATTTTATATATATTTTGTAGCACAACTCACCGTTTTGATGATGATGCTGATTTTGACGCTGCACGTTTAACGGTAATTGGGATTGATCTGCGTCCGATTTCGCTTGTCGTCGATATGGTTGTGTCCTTCAGCAGCACCAAAGCCTCACCTGACTTGATCGTCGTCAATATATTGGCAGCCTCCGTCTCCGATGCAGTCGGCTGATTTGCAATCTGCGCCAGTTGTAGTCACAGCAGCAGTAGCTGCTGCCACTGAGAGATTGGCCTATAAATTAAGGCAGAGGTTATTAATAATAATAATAACATTCATAATAATATCATTAATATTAATAATATTAATAATATTAACATTAATAATAATAATAATAATAAAACTAATAATACTAATAAAACTAATAATATTAATAATATTAATAATATTAATACTAATAATACTAATAATACTAATAATACTAAAATACTAAAATACTAAAATACTAAAATACTAAAAAAATACTAAAATACTAAAATACGTAAAATACTAAAATACTAAAATACTAAAATACTAAAAATACTAAAAATACTAAAATACTAAAAAATATTAAAAAAACAAAAAATACTAAAAATACTAAAAATACTAAAAATACCAAAAATACTAAAAATACTAAAAATACTAAAAATACTAAAAATACCAAAAATACTAAAATACTAAAATACTAAAATACTAAAAATACTAAAAATACTAAAAATACTAAAAATACTAAAAAATACTAAAAAATACTAAAAATACTAAAAATGCTAAAAATACTAAAAATACTAAAAATACCAAAAATACTAAAAATACTAAAAATACTAAAAATACTAAAATACTAAAATACTAAAATACTAAAATACTAAAATACTAAAATACTAAAATACTAAAAATACTAAAATACTAAAAATACAAAAAATACAAAAAATACAAAAAATACAAAAAATACGAAAAATACAAAAAATACAAAAAATACAAAAAAAAAAAAAAAAAAATAAAAATACTAAAAATACTAAAATACTTAAAAAAAAAACCAAAAAATCAAAAAATACAAAAAATACAAAAAATACCAAAAATACAAAAAACAAAAATACTAAAAATACTAAAAATACAAAAAATACTAAAAATATAAAAATACTAAAAATACTAAAAATACTAAAAATATAAAAATACTAAAAATCTAAAAATAAAAATACTAAAAATACTAAAAATACTAATAATACTAATAATAATAATAATAATAACGACCACGGAGAATTGAAATGTTAATTAAATATATATATTGAATTTTATATATATTTTGTAGCACAACTCACCGTTTTGATGATGATGCTGATTTTGACGCTGCACGTTTAACGGTAATTGGGATTGATCTGCGTCCGATTCGCTTGTCGTCGATATGGTTGTGTCCTTCAGCAGCACCAAAGCCTCACCTGACTTGATCGTCGTCAATATATTGGCAGCCTCCGTCTCCGATGGAGTCGGCTGATTGCAATCTGCGCCAGTTGTAGCCACAGCAGCAGTAGCTGCTGCCACTGAGAGATTGGCCTATAAATTAAGGCAGAGGTTATTAATAATAATAATAACATTCATAATAATATCATTAATATTAATAATATTAATAATATTAATAATATAAAAATAATTAATAATAACAAATATATATATTTACATTTGTATCCATATCCTCTTCCGGACATGATTGTCGTGTGCTGCAGATCCGTCGTGCTACTAACACCAGAAACATCATCGTTTACAGCTCCTTTCTCAAATCCAGCACATTCTCGGATCCTGTTGCCGCAGCTATTGCCGATGTTGAAGGGGGTGGGAGTGGATGTACTCCCCTACCCATCCCCTCGCCACCTTATCGTCAATATGCTCATCGTCCTTTGGCTGTTTGAAAGAATCATCGACGCCCTCGTGTGCTAATAATATGGTTGCTCATCCATGGGATCCGCATCCAAATCGGCCAATTTGGCAATATTAATCGATTGTTGCTTCTGCTGAGTTGTTGTTGTTGCAGCTTTTAGTTTGTTCGTTCGATTTGTTATAGCTGAATTGGCTGACTGAAGAGGCTGAGGCGGAGGAGAAGCTCTCATCGGGCAGACTTCTGCTGGCTGCCGCCGTTTATTGGAATCCGCCGAAGCAGTCGCCGCCTGCATCACAGCTGCCGATGCCAACGCATCCAATTGGGAGCCCTCCACTGAAAAAATAAATGTTAATTAAATATATATATTGAATTTTATATATATTTTTAGCACAACTCACCGTTTTTGATGATGATGCTGATTTTGACGCTGCACGTTTAACGGTAATTGGGATTGATCTGCGTCCGATTCGCTTGTCGTCGATATGGTTGTGTCCTTCAGCAGCACCAAAGCCTCACCTGACTTGATCGTCGTCAATATATTGGCAGCCTCGTCTCCGATGCAGTCGGCTGATTGCAATCTTTCCCAGTTGGAGTCACAGCAGCAGTAGCTGCCCACTGAGAGATTGGCCTATAAATTAAGGCAGAGGTTATTAATAATAATAATAACATTCATAATAATATCATTAATATTAATAATATTAACATTAATAATAATAATAATAATAAAACTAATAATACTAATAAAACTAATAATATTAATAATATTAATAATATTAATACTAACTAATACTAATAATACTAATAATACTAAAATACTAAAATACTAAAATACTAAAATACTAAAATACTAAAATACTAAATATTAAAATACTAAAATACTAAAATACTAAAATACTAAAATACTAAAAATACTAAAATACTAAAATATAAAATACAAAAATAAAAAATACTAAAAATACTAAAAAGCAAAAAAGTAAAAAACAAAAAATACCAAAAATACTAAAAATACTAAAAATACCAAAAATACTAAAAATACTAAAAATACTAAAAATACAAAAAATACAAAAAATACAAAAAAATACAAAAAATACAAAAAATACAAAAAAATGCAAAAAATATAAAAAATTAAAAAAAAAAAATACAATAAAAAAAATAGAAAAATACAAAAAATACTAAAAATACTAATAATACTAAAAATACTAAACATACAAAAAATACAAAAAATACAAAAAATACTAATAATACTAATAATTCTAAAAATATAAAAATACTAAAAAATACTAAAAATACTAAAAATACTAAAAATACAAAAAATACTAAAAATACCAAAAATGCTAAAAATACCAAAAATACCAAAAATACTAATAACACTAATAATACTAATAATATTAATAATATTAATACTAATAATACTAATAATACTAATAATACTAATAATACTAATAATACTATAATACTAATAATACTAATAATACTAATAATACTAAAATACTAAAATACTAAAATACTAAAAATTAAAAATATTAAAAAAAACTAAAAAATACTAAAAAATACTAAAAATACTAAAAATACTAAAAATACTAAAAATACCAAAAATACCAAAATACTAAAAAATACTAAAAATACTAATAATACTAAAAATACTAAAAATACTAAAAATACCAAAAATACAAAAAATACTAAAAATACAAAAAATACAAAAAATACAAAAAATACCAAAAATACTAATAATACTAATAATACTAATAATACTAATAATACTAATAATATTAATAATATTAATACTAATAATACTAATAATACTAATAATACTAATAATACTAAAATACTAAAATACTAAAATATTAAAATACTAAAATTACTAAAATACTAAAAAAAACCCTAAAATACTAACAATACTAAAAATACTAAAAATACTAAAAATACTAAAAATACAAAAAAAAAAAAATACAAAAAATACAAAAAATACGAAAAATACTAAAAATACTAAAAATACTAAAAAAAAAAAACAAAAAATACCAAAAATACTAACAATACTAATAATACTAATAATATTAATAATATTAATACTAATAATAATAATAACGACCACGAAGAATTTAAATGTTAATTAAATATGTATATTGAATTTTATATATATTTTGAAGTACAACTCACCGTTTTGATGATGATGCTGATTTTGACGCTGCACGTTTAACGGTAATTGGGATTGATCTGCGTCCGATTCGCTTGTCGTCGATACGGTTGTGTCCCTTCAGGAGCACCAAAGCCTCACCTGACTTGATCGTCGTCAATATATTGGCAGCCTCCGTCTCCGATGCAGTCGGCTGATTGCAATCTGCGCCAGTTGTAGTCACAGCAGCAGTAGCTGCTGCCACTAGAGATTGGCCTATAAATTAAGGCAGAGGTTATTAATAATAATAATAACATTCATAATAATATCATTAATATTAATAATATTAATAATATTAATATTAATAATATTAATAATATTAATAATATAAAAACATTAATAATAACAAATATATATATTTACATTTGTATCCATATCCTCTTCCGGACATGATTGTGCCGTATGCTGCAGATCCGTCGTGCTACTAACACCAGAAACATCATCGTTTACAGCTGCTTTCTCCAAATCCAGCAGCGTCTCGGATCCTGTTGCCGCAGCTATTGCCGATGTTGAAGCGGGTGTGGGATGTAGATTTGGCATTCCCTGCTCATCCTCGCCACCTTATCGTCAGTATGCTCATCGTCCTTTGGCTGTTTGAAAGAATCATCGACGCCATCTAGTTACCAATAATATGGTTGCTCATCCATGGGATCCGCATCCAAATCGGCCAATTTGGCAATATTAATCGATTGTTGCTGCTGCTGAGTTGTTGTTGTTGCAGCTTTTAGTTTGTCCGTTCGATTTGTTATAGCTGAATTGGCTGACTGAAGAGGCTGAGGCGGAGGAGATGCTGCCATCGAGCAGACTTCTGCTGGCTGCCGCCGTTTTATTGGAATCTGCCGAAGCATTCGCCGCCTGCATCACAGCTGCCGATGCCAACGCATCCAATTGGGAGCCCCTCCACTGAAAAATAAATGTTAATTAAATATATATATTGAATTTTATATATATTTGTAGCACAACTCACCGTTTTGATGATGATGCTGATTTTGACGCTGCACGTTTAACGGTCATTGGGATTGATCCTGCGTCCGATTCGCTTGTCGTCGATATGGTTGTGTCCTTCAGCACACCAAAGCCTCACCTGACTTGATCGTCGTCAATATATTGGCAGCCTCCGTCTCCGATGCAGTCGGCTGATTGCAATCTGCGCCAGTTGTAGTCACAGCAGCAGTAGCTGCTGCCACCGAGAGATTGGCTATAAATTAAGGCAGAGGTTATTAATAATAATAATAACATTCATAATAATATCATTAATATTAATAATATTAATAATATTAATAATATTAATAATATTAATAATATTAATAATATTAATATTAATAATATTAATAATATAAAAAATCATTAATAATAACAAATATATATATTTACATTTGTATCCATTATCCTCTTCCGGACATGATTGTGCGTATGCTGCAGATCCGTCGTGCTACTAACACCAGAAACATCATCGTTTAAGCTGTCTTTTCCAAATCCAGCAGCGTCTTCGGATTGTTGCCGCGGCTATTGCCGATAATGACCAGGGTGCTGGATGTAGATTTGGCATTCCGTTCATCCCTCGCCACCTTATCGTCAGTATGCTCATCGTCCTTTGGCTGTTTGAAAAAATCATCGACGCCATTAGTTGCTCAATAATATGGTTGCTCATCCATGGGATCCGCATCCAATCAGTCGGCCAAATTGGCAATTAATTATTGTTGCTGCTGCTAGTTGTTGTGTTCAGCTTTTAGTTTGTTTGTTCGATTTGTTATAGCTGAATTGGCTGACTGAAGAGGCTGGGGGGGCGGGAGAAGCTGCCCCCGATCGAGCAGGCTTCTGCTGGCTGCCGCCGTTTTATTGGAATCCCCCGAGGAGTCGCCGCCTGCATCACAGCTGCCGATGCCAACCATCCAATTGGGAGCCCTCCGCTGAAAAATAAATGTTAATTAAATATATATATTGAATTTTATATATTGGAGCACAACTCACCGTTTTGATGATGATGCTGATTTTGACGCTGCACGTTTAACGGTAATCGGTATTGATCTGCGTCCGATTCGCTGTCGTCGATATGGTTGTGTCCTTCAACAATGCTCCAAACCTCACCTGACTTGATCGTCAATATAGTCGCAGCCTCCGGCTCCGATGCAGTCGGCTGATTTAATCGCGCCAGTAGTGCTAGTCACAGCAGCAGTAGCTGCTGCCACTAGGATTGGCCTATAAATTAAGGCAGAGGTTATTAATAATAATAATAACATTCATAATAATATCATTAATATTAATAATATTAACATTAATAATAATAATAATAATAAAACTAATAATACTAATAAAACTAATAATATAATAATATTAATACTAATAATACTAATAATACTAATAATACTAAAATACTAAAATACTAAAATACTAAAATACTAAATATAAAATACTAAAATACTAAAATACTAAAATACAAAAAATACTAAAATACTAAAATACTAAAAATATAAAATACTTAAAATACTAAAAATACTAAAAATACTAAAAATACAAAAATACTAATAATACTAAAATACTAAAAATACTAAAAAATACTAAAAATACTAAAAATATAAAAATACTAAAAATACTAAAAATACTAAAAATACTAAAATACTAAAATACTAAAAATACTAATAATAA